>PPNS03000039.1:0-97356 GCA_003708225.3 Williopsis suaveolens | reverse complement strand
CGGTTGACCCCGTCGTTGCACCCACAGAAACGAAAACAAAGCGGTTCGGCCCTGCTGAAAGAAAAGAAGTGGCTGGTTAAGGGCAAATGGTTGGAAGCTCCAACTGCAGTGGGTAATAGGTGGACGCACATTCAGTGGGTATAGAAGACGGCTTCCAGTTCATTCGTTTAAAACAAAGAAGAGGTCCCTGTCCTCATAAAGCCCATCCCCCTAAGGCTCAGATCGCTGCACGACATTTTAGTTACCGTTGATCACAATCCGTATGAAGAATACAGTGATGACCGCCCCGTTTGATAATCGATTACTACGACGCGTACTGGCACTCGTTCTCTTCGTTTTCATCTTCTACTCCTTTTCTAAACGGATGGATAGCTCTTTGTCTGGCCCTCCTGCTGCATTGACGCAAAGCTCAGATCCAATTATCGCCATGGAGAATCTCGTCATTGAAGAGACACCTGATACAATCGCCTCAGGCTATAAATCAGTGATTGACTACGTTGTGCATTATCGAGAAGACGACCTACGCTTCCGATTATCAAAAGCGTTCCCATATAATCGTACTTGTGAGATCCCAGCACTTATATGGCAAACCTGGAAAGAACCTCTTGGTCAGGTCAAGAACACAGAGTTACGAAATTACATGAACACATGGTCCCAAAGTGAAGGATATGACTACCATCTGATCCAGGATGATGAGCTGGAGATGCTAGTGCTAGAGACATACGCAGATTTCCCTCAGATATTGGATGCCTTAGCAGCCTTACCTTTGAATATTCTCAAGTACGACTTTTTCCGATATTTGATCCTATATGCATATGGCGGATTGTATACTGATATCGATACTCATTTGATCAAAGACCTCCATGAATGGGTTGATGACACTAAAATACTTTCAAACTATTTTCAACTCCATGAAGATGAGAGGGTTGGATTCCTATTAGGTATCGAAGGAGACTTGGATAGAGAGGATTGGAAGCTTAAGATATCACGTCGTGTTCAATTCTGTCAGTGGACAATGAAATCGAAAAAAGGACATCCAATACTACGTGAGTTGATTTATGAGATCACCAAGATAACGTTGGACAACTATAACCAACGGCTGAACCACGTCAAGATCGGTACTCAATACTACACGTTACACTCGGTGTACACTGTACTTGAGTGGACAGGACCGGGAATATTCACAGATATGGTATTCACGCATCTGAATACAATCCATGACAATGCCACGATACATAACACCAATGAGGCTCCACACTTGAAATCCACACAGTTTGGAGAGTCCAACAGGGATAAAAACACAGTCACAGAGACAAAATCTGTAGGGTGGATGAACTTCACACGGATCACAAGACCAGTGCTATTTGACGATGTACTTGTATTACCAATCAATAGCCTGAATGGATTTGCAGATGGGATTGAATTCCCCGTGGATGACGAGCTGGTTTATGTTAAGCATGAGTTCCATGGCTCTTGGAAGCAGTAACTTATAAATATCCATGGGTACAAATGATGGGAGTATGAAGGACTTTTTTGAATATTTTGAATGATTTATTGCGACTATAGTAGCATCAAAATTAGGAAAGTTTCCCAATACGGGAATTACAATTTTTTTAGGCGCATAACAAAACTTCAATGAATTGACACTTTCCAGGTTCCTCTTTATCTCCTGATCTATGAAGTATAATGGCCAAGAAAAGGTCCTCGGTGAAGAGAGCAGGAAAAGCGCTTGTCAGCAAGATCCGCTCGTTCGACGTGTTTAAGAACAAAACACATGAGAACCAGTACGAATCGTTGGAGGCTGATGAAGAGAGTCCTAGGAAGAGACAAAGAGACCACGATGTTATATTGGTTGATGATGAGAGTGGTAGTGACCACGAAGTATCGATACTGAACCCTGTTGATGTGAATGAATCTGTGGAGATCCCAACTACTAATGAATTGGTTGAGAACAGTGATTTCATCTCCTTGAAATTCTCAGACTCTGAAGAATCAGAAGACGAAGTTGATAATGAAGAGGATGCCTATTCCGTAGATGATTATGAGACGAATATGGACCCATCAGCACCAATATTGAATACTGATGCTCCCTGGATACAAAACCATGACCATTCTGAACAGAAAGAGATTGCAGATTGGCTTACAATGGAGATCAAAGATTTCATATCATACATCTCACCTGCAAAGGCTGAGATCGAGGCAAGAAACTCATGTGTGAGAAGGCTGAGGGATGCTGTAACAAACTTGTGGAAGGATTCTGAGGTGCATGTTTTTGGATCAAGTGCCACTGATCTGTATTTGCCAGGCTCGGATATCGACATGGTTATCGTGAGTGATCACGGTGGATATGGTTCAAGAAACTCGTTGTACCAACTGTCATCATACTTGAAGAAGTTGAGACTGGCTACGAATGTTGAAGTTGTTGCACATGCCCGAGTGCCAATTATTAAACTCACAGAGCCACAGACGAATATCCATATCGATATCTCGTTCGAAAGAACGAATGGTATCGAGGCTGCGAGTGTAATATTATCATGGTTAAGAGAAACTCCTGGTCTACGTGAATTGGTACTCATTGTGAAACAATTCCTTGCAGTGAGAAAGTTGAATAACGTTAGACATGGTGGTCTAGGTGGGTTTTCCACCATATGTCTGGTGTACTCCTTCTTGAGGCTCCATCCAAGAGTGAGTACGGGAAACATTGACGTCTTGGATAACCTTGGTGTGCTGTTGATTGAGTTCTTCGAACTATACGGTAAGAACTTCAGTTATGATAACATTGCCATTTGTGTTGCCGATGATAACGTTTGTTATTTGAGGAAATCTGATTACAAAGATCTTCAAGGTCGTTCATCATTCACATTAGCCATCCAGGATCCTTCAGACCCAAACAATAACATCAGTAGAGGTTCTTTCAACGTGCTTGGTTTGAAAAAGGCTTTCAATGGTGCATTTTGGTCATTGGCGAACCAATGTTATGATATGGAGCTGGCTACCTATAAGGAGAGGTTGGGGGAGAGTATATTGGGCTCTGTGGTGAAATATCGTGGCAAGGAGAGAGATTTTAATGATGAGAGATCGCTTGTATTGAATGAGGCCATGAGTGAGGTTGGATCGGTGTTTGGTGGGAAGTCGTACTACTCTGACAGAAGTTTGACTTCCAGTGACGAAGAGGAAGTAGAGGAGGTGAAACAACCAGTGAAGAAGAAACAAAGAGTGGAAGATCCAGAGGAGAGAAAGAAGATTGAAGGGTATATGGGATTGGAAGAGGATTCTGATGACTATGAACCGGAATTAGTCAGAAAGAGTTCGAGCAGTAGTCTGGACAAGAAGACCAAGAGGGATTACTGGGTGCAAAAAGGGAATGCCATTGCATAGATTGATACATAGCATAATGATCGTTGTATGGAAGTTATAATGATCATTGTATGTAGGTTTTAATACTATAGAGAAGGATCAATAGTCAAACTTCCTCGCTTGTTTCTTCGTCGAACGACGCTGTTTATCCTCTAGCCTTTGTTCATTCGTCATTTCTTTGACCTTCTTCCACTTTATCTTGTCCTTTTCTTTCACTTCACCTGCAAACTTAACCGTCTTCTTCAACTCTTCCACAAACTTATAGAAGCAGAGATCAGTATTCAATTCCCTCGATCTTTGAGTATCATCCTGTATAACAAGATCTCCTCTTTTAGTCATATACCTGTAACCATTATCCAACATCTGTCTCTTCACTTCGACAGGTATCCATGGAGTTGCTGTCCACTGTCGTAGTGTCACTGTGGCCTTGGAACTAGTCTTGTTAACTTTCTGTCCACCGGGACCAGAAGACCTGCTGAAAGAAATTTGAAAGTCTGTTCGAGGCACCACAGAGGGCTTGAGGTTCTGAATCCAATGCTTAGCGACTTGGACATCTTTTGGCGTTGGTTTTATCATCTTGCTTTGGTTTTATGTGTCATGGGAACTTCCGTCAGTCCATTTGCGCAATCCGAGTGAAAGATTTCACCCCCCTTGAAACCAATCCCAACGACTCAATTGACAACAGTTAAGAAAGCTTATCAAACACAATGAACAGATTAATCAGAACTCCGCTGCGCTCCTTTTCTACCACCACGCGTCGTTTGCTCCAGGTTGGCGACCAGATCCCATCTGTGTCCACCTTGAGAGAGGGATCTCCAGGCAATGTTGTGGACCTCGCTGAGTTGACCAAGCAGGGGAAGTCTATCATCGTCGGTGTCCCTGGTGCTTTCTCTCCAGCCTGCTCTGCCTCCCACGTCCCTGGCTACTTGAATAACTTGAGCAAGTTTGAACAGAAGGGCTACAAGGTGTTCGTCACTGGTGTCAATGATTCCTTTGTGTTCAAGGCTTGGGGCGAGTCCTTGAACGCTGATCCAAATGTAAGTTGTGTTCCTTTGTATCTTATCTGATCTAATGGTCAAGCTGAGTGCCTATCGTAATAGATATACTAACACTAAATACTATAGGTTCGTTTTATCGCCGATCCATCTGGCGACTTCGTCAAGGCCTCTGAGCTGGCTATCGACGCCACCCCGTTCTTTGGCGGTGTCAGAGGTAAGAGATTCGCTCTCATTGTTGAAGATGGTAAGGTTGTTAAGGAGTTGGCTGAGCCTGACAACTTTGGTGTCGATGTCTCTTCTGCTGAGAAGGTTTTGGAGCAGATCTAATGGGAATTGACTCGTGATTTTTGAATATATGGTATAAATACTATAGTTATAAGAATTGGATGGACGATAAGTCTATTTTTATGTCTTCAATGTCTTGTAGTTGCGGTAATTGTTGTTGGCCTAGTTAAAGGTCTCCTCCCACAAGAAAAACAACTTCAACATCAACATGGTCGCCAGCTTCAACTTCATTAAGGGAGAAGGAACTAATGGCAGAACAAACGTCACAAGTGGAACAATCAGAGCAGACGGAACAGGATCAGCTGCTGCTGAACCGTGCACTTTTTGCACAAACACTCACATTCAACGTCATTGGCCGGTATGACCCAAAGCTGACCAACTTGTTATTCACATCGGGCAACTCCCAGATCTACGAATACGTGCTGGCCACAGGGGAATGGCTCAAACTTCCCTACAAGGGTCCACTGGCGATCTATTCCCGTGACGGAAGTGAGGATGGCTACGATTCGGGGCTCATGGTGTTGAATAAAGAGAAGCTAGAGAACTTCAGTATTGGTGTAATGACCGATGAAGTTAGTGAGAAGAAGGGTAAAGAAGTGATGAAAGTGGAAAACACCGAGAGCTTGACCGTGGTGAAGGATTCTGAGGGCAGAGCATTTGGGATATGGATCCAGGATGATAAAGAAAGGTTGTGTGAGTTGCTGACGGCTTTGATTCAAGGGAAGATTCCAAAGACTGAGTGAATTACTATCGATGTTTTAAGATGTATAGCTACAGATATTCAATCCTAGTCATTCAATTTTCCGCTTACCTAGTTCTTCGCTTTCTTCTTATAAGTCCCTCTCTTCTTCTTTGGCAGTTCTTGTGATGTTCCAGGTAAAGTCTTATCGCTATACCCTGGCAGCGTCTTTCCTGCAACGCCCTTCTTCATCGGTGATTTCTTCTTCGCTGAGCTCCCACTACTACTGCTACCACCACCTGGCACCCCAAGGGTAGCCATACCAGAACCACCCTGCAACTGTTGCTGAGCAATCGACTTCTGCTGCATCTGTAACTGTTGTAACCTTCTCTGCTGTACTTGTTGTGGTGTTAATCCGTTTCCCAATGGTGATCCATTCCCAAACGGTCTCGATACCGCATTCATCGAAGCATGTTTCAGCTTCTCCTTGTTCAACCTATACTGTTCCACAAATCTCAACCTTGTGAATTGTCCCTCAGTTGGCTGGTCCGTCAATGTGAGCATGAATTGTTCATAATCTGAAGCCTGATGGGGTGAATCCTCATGGAGCTCCCTATAAGGTTGGAACGCCTTGGAATTTGGATCATTGCTCTCCAATCTATGGTTGTGTAATATCTCACCAGTGGAATGGTTGATGATTGGGAAATGTGTATCTGGAGTGAAATAAGTCAACTTGTATGGATTCAGAGGCACTTTCAAATCCACATTCCTGTTGGTCAATGTCAAGATCTCGCTCTCCATGCTTAATCCCAAATTATCACTAAACCTCTGCATTGCGGAATCTGTTTGCGATAATAGGTCATAGAACAACGATAAAGGTGTAGGCCTCAGGAGAGTTCTATACGACCTTGGGACCACCTTCTTCTCTGTGCCTTGTTCCTTCTTGACTTCAACTTCTTTGGCATTCCTATGATCCAGCACTTGAAGGATCAAGCATCCTTCATAGAAGACGATCCCAGCATCCCGAAGGACCTCAACAATAGGATGAGGGATCTCTCTTCTTGCAACATATTCCAAGAATTCACGAATCATCGCATTACCCTTTGATATCACACCGTCTTGGTTACCAAATCTATAGTGATTCTCATGGATGTGGAACTCCAAACTTTTACCTTCATACTTGTCCAATATCTCCTGTTCTGCCTCTGCGAATGAAAACTTCTTCTTATATGCATTTGGGTTATGTGCAAGCCCATGCTGATTCCCATTGAGTGCCATCTGTCTCTGTTGTTGTTGGATCCTCGTGGCTTGTGTTTGGGCCTGTGTCTGCGCCTGTTGTGTAGCCTGGTTTCTTGTGGTAATATTGTGGGATTTCATCTCCGTATAGGAGCGTTTGAGGTCGTTTGATGCCATTGCTGTTGGTGAGGTTGATGGTGTTCTTTATAGTCTTTCGATATGGCAATAAAGCACTCCGTTTTCCTCAGTCAAAATTTCACAGTTATGCAGTATAACAATGGCGTGAATGTAATCTGTAGTACTGGAATGTCCTCTCACTCCTTCCCTATGCCTTTTCTTGACGACTTTCTTGTCACCCTCTTCTGTTTCAACTGTTGATTTCGTTGAAGTTCCAACCAGCCGGTCGGGACCACAGGGCTGGTAACTATGGGGGAAGGGGGACTAATAAAGAGAGATAAAGGCTTTTTAAAAGACTATAGTGAACACTATAATGAACACGATGTATTGATCCGATCCGATATTAAACCTTTGTGGCAGCCCAGACGTCCTGAACACCAAACACCGAAGTCAACGTACCAGCGAGACCAATAGCACCTTCGTTGTAGTGCAGGAAACCCAAGTTGTTCAACACGATAAAGAAGTCAGACAAGTCCCATAGCAATCTCTTCTGCGTCTTTTGTCTCTCAGCCACCAGTGGCTTGGCATCGTCCTTCTCTTCAACAGACTGCAACTTGGAGGAAGTTATCGATAGCTTTCTCAAGTCGTTGATCAACCCAGAAACAAGACCGATAAACCAGAACCAGTTGGCCCATTTTGGAGCCTTTGCTAAGGTCTTTGGCGACACAAGACCCAATAGCTTGAGCCATGCGATGGAGTCAAGGGATAAGTAACCGACATAGGCCAAGTTCTTAGCAACAACAGTGGTTCTGATGATGGAGTCTGACAACTTGTTATCGTAGGCCTTGGCAGCATCCTGGATGTGGTTCAATGGTTTGAGGAATCTCAGGGCCTTTCTGATGAAGGCCGCTTGTCCTTGTAAGGACTTGAATAGTCTTGATAACTCTGGTAGGCCCTTCTGGAGAGCGTAGTATGAGAGGAATCTAACCAGGTATTGCACCAATCTCAGTGACTTTTCCCTCCCGGCGGTGGAGTCAAGGTACTTCGTGAGTTTTCTGAGTGTTGGGTGGTAGACCAAAGTGTCGGCGACCATTGTTCTTGTATCGTTGTGGTTATATCAGAGTTCTCTAAGTATAGCTAGATCCCTATTGAAACAGATCTTTCCAAAAGGATAAATGAATGGGTGACAAAAACAAATCCAAAACCAAAAGCACAACTGTCCCAGTTTTTATATACGAGCAACCTTTTAGCCGGCGCGCCCCTCCGTGGTTCCAACAGCCGCCACAGGCAGAAACTAAAAAAAAAATTGGGCAGCCGCGCGCGCTCAGCGGAAGGGGGAGAAAAAACAAAAAAAAAAACCTGGGGAAATCGGAACTGAACGGGTGCTGAACGGGTGACTTGTGAGCCTGGGCAGGCACAGGGCGTTGGCGCCTTGGTGACGAAGCACACTGGATGGACCACCGGCAGCGGCCGTCAAGGGGGACGGAGGGGGGAAAAAACCGGACGGGTGATCCCTTTGACTATGGAGAGCTTCCATATTAAGGTCGTAACACCGATGTACGGAGTGTGTGTGAGACGGTGAGACCTTTGGCATAAACTCTACACCAAAATCTACACCAAAATCTACACGATGTACACAATCTATACTACTACGGTGACACGGACAACGGCACGGTCACTGGTGTAGAGGTAGGTGTGTTGTCTTTTGGGTGCAGCAAACTATGACGATCTACGTCTGCTCGCGTATTAGTTTTGTGGCAACTTTAAACCCTCCACCAGCACTTTGTTTTTTATGATTGATAATTACAAATGTTGGATTGATTTGTTCTTATATATATAATTTTAAACCTTTTTTTGGTTGTTTTGCATTAAATTAATGATTAGAGGTATATGGTATAAGTATTATGTTTAATATTACACGTATAGGGATGTATCATGTTTTTATGAACATTGAACTGTAAGAGGGCTAACCGCTCTACTTAACAGACAATCGATAACCAGTATCAATAACTATGACAAAGTCCCCTTACTCTTTAACAAAAACGGCAGCAGCACCCATACCCGTACCCAAACACATAGAAGTGACACCAATTTCACCAGTCTTCAACTCCCTCAACAATGTCGCAATTTGTCTTCCACCAGTAGCAGCCAATGGGTGTCCCAATGCTATAGCGCCACCTCTTGGATTCACCTTGTTGATATCGATACCAACCTTATGGATAGAGAATAACGCCTGTGCTGCAAATGCCTCATTGATTTCATACACTGCGACATCATCAACTTTTAGCCCAGTGGCCTCAAGCACCCTTGGGATCGCATACGCTGGGCCAACACCCATGATCTCTGGAGGAACACCAAGCACTCTGAAATCGACAAACTTACCCGCAATAGGCAATCCCAACTTTTCTGCGACATCACGTCTGGCCAACAAGACACCACTGGCACCATCGCTAACTTGGGAAGAGTTACCAGCGTGTGTGGACCCGTCCTTCTTGAAAGCTGGTCTGATCTTGCCCAAGGATTGAGGTGTAACGCCACTTCTTGGTCCAGAATCGGTGTCAACAGTAACTTTTCTAGTGGTAGTCTTCTCATCATCTTCATCATCCTCCTCCACAACTTCAACCTCCAATGGGAGGATCTCATCTCTAAACAATCCTTGTTTAATGGCCTTCTCAGCCTTGTTATAAGAGGCAGCGGCAAACTCATCCTGGACGGGTCTAGAGATGCGGTACTTGTCAGCAACGTTTTCGTTCGTGATACCCATTGGGATCTCACACTTCTTTGCCTCCGGATCCTTCTTCAAGGCAGGGGACAATTCGGTCAACGCACCAGGCCCATAGTGCTGTGTCATGGATTCCACTCCACATGCGAAACCGAGCCCGATCTGACCAGCTCTGATCTTGATGGCGATATCATTCACAGCGGTTAGCGAGGATGAGCACTGTCTGTTGATGGCAACGAACGGTGTACTCGAAGGGATACCGGCAGCGAGAACAGCAGCACGATGCTCAGTAGCACCTGCACCTTTGTTCAAAACGTTACCACACGCAACATCTTCAATCTTGGATGGGTCCACTGGGACGGTTTCAAGAAACTTCTTGACAAAGAGATACAACAACTCATCCGATTTCAAGTCTTTGAAGAGGCCTTTGCCACCTTTGGTGATTGCTGTTCTGTACGCGGCCACAATGACAACATCATCTGGGGACTTTGCTGTGATGTCCCTGTTAGCGACGGTCAAGTGTGATTTGATCTGGGATAGTCTTTCCATGTCTGTTCTTGTAGCTTGTGATTTTTGTTTCTTATGGTGCTGAATCACACAAAAAGGGCCAAGCGGAAGGAATCACATCCTCCCTTTTTATACTTCAGAAATGTCATCTTCACCTGTGTGGAGAAAAATGTGACAAAAAAAAAAGTCTGAGCCGAACTCCACAAATATTTGGGCCGAGGTTCGAGAGCTCGGTGAAAATTTTGAGGTACAGAGCGAGAGAGGGAACAGAGAGAGAGAGAAAGCCTGTGGAAGTGGAAGTGGAAGTGGGAAAATAACTACACAAGGATAAGGGCTGTGAGGAATGAGCATATAACTGTATTCGGATATGAACAAGGACGTGGAACAGAAGAGACACAGACCAAGAAGGGCAAAGAACAGGAGCAGAGAGAGCACACCGGGTAGTGATGTACCGAGTACCAAAGGTACAATAAGAAGAAGACAGAAACCAATACCCAAGGAAGACACGCGACTTGAAGAACTTGATAACATAGTGCATCTCATACAATCAGTCCCCCAGATAAAGCTGATAAACTCAAGCAACAAAGCAAGAATCTTTAAAATTGAGATCGACAAGGAGTCGTATAAACTTACAGTACCAATCTTGAAGAAACTACCCATCCAACTTCAATCAATGCCACAGAAACAGGTCAATATTGACGTCATAAAGAACTTCAATACAAAAGTGCGGTCCATGGATCATGGGCTCAAGTTCTATTTGAACTATCTGATAAATGACTACCACCACCTTGCATCATCACAGAATGAGTACAGGCTATACGAAATGGCAAAGAAGGTTACAAATGCATAGGCAAAATCATTGAATATACAGTTACTTTTTCTAGCATACTTCATACGAGATTATGACATCATGAGATCAACACTTAGTTGAAGGTCTTGATGAACTCCTCAGTCTTGGTCTTCTCCTCGGCTCTTCTAGCATCATCCCATTGGAACTCATCACCAAGGACCTTGACGACACCATCAACAGCCTTCAAGGCAGCCTTGGAGTCCAGGAAGGCCAATCTAGTTCTTCTGCATAAGAAATCAATAGGATTTCTGGTGTACTCGTACTTCACACTGTACTTTAACTCAGCAACGGAGAATGGGTAAGCGAAATTCTCGTATGTAGCTTGAGCCTTATCAGAAGCCAATGCAACTGGCAGTTGGTTGAACTGGTTTTGCTTGTACAATTCCAAGATCAATGGGGCTCTAGAACCATAGTTGGCAGCCAAATGCTCAGCAAGAGTGGCATCAACGTGGTATTTTTGAGCCAATCTTGGTGCAACAGTAGCGTCAAAGTTCTCACCACCAGAAAGGATCAATTGCTTAGTGACAGTTGGCTTAGCAGCCAATTTGTGTACCTTGACAACTTCATCAACGGTCTCTTCAGCCATCTGTCTGTAAGTGGTCCATTTACCACCAGAGATAGTGGTCAAGCCAGTCTCAGAAGTGAACAACAAGTGGTTTCTGACTAAGTTCTCAGTACCGTTACCAGTGCTCTTGACTCTTGGATCACGAACCAAAGGTCTGATACCAGACCAGGCAGAAAGAACATCCTCTCTTCTGACAGGGAACTTGATGTAATGTTGCAGCTCTTGCAAGATGTCTTGGATATCAGCCTCAGTTGGGGTAGGGTTCTCTGGGATCTTGTCTAATGGGACATCAGTGGTACCGGCAAGCACCTTACCTTGCCATGGCAAGAAGAACATGACACGGCCATCAGAGGTCTCAGCATCCAAAATACCCAAGTTCTTAGGACAGTAGTAATCAGGGAGGATAATGTGCACACCCGCGGATGGGACAACCATCTTTGGTGGTTGTGGTGTAGCTGGTGGTTTACCTTGTGGATCCTGATCCATGTCCAAGATAACATCAGAGTATGGACCTGTAGCGTTGATAACAGAGGTGGCCTTGACGTTGTACTCCTTGCCAGTTTCACGGTCACGGGCAACGGCACCGACAACTTTACCATCCTCCTTGAGCAATTGGGTAACTTCGACATAGTTCAACACTGTGGCACCATTCTCAACGGCAGTGATGGCCAAAGTGGCGTTGAATCTGGAATCGTTGAAAGAACCATCGTGATAAACCAAGCCGGCCTTCAAACCCTTACCATCCAATTGTGGAGCAGCAGCCAAAGCAGCTTGTGGGAACATCAAGTATGAAGATCTCAAGTTCTGTCTACCGGCAAACAAGTCATAGACCTTGGTACCGACCCAGAAGTATGGCACTTGCCAGAGCTTGTAGACTGGGATCATGATTGGGAGGACAGTGGCCAAATGTGGAGCAGTTCTCAACATAGACCCACGCTCGTCCAAGGCTTCAATGACCAAGTCCAATTGGGACTTGGACAATTGCCAAAAGGCCTTTTCCAAGTATCTGACACCACCGTGGGCCATCTTTGTAGATTTGGAAGAAGTACCAGAAGCGAAATCGGATCTCTCCAAAAGGGCAACATTGAGGCCTCTTGTGGCGGCATCAACAGCAGAACCTGCACCAGCAGCACCACCACCAATAATGAGAACGTCAAATTTAGGTGTGGATTCCAGCTTCTTGAGCATCTCATCTCTGGTTGGAGGAGCCGGTCTCGATTCGATGAGCGGTGGGAGAGAGGTCTCATTCTGGAGAGATTGCTGGGAAAAGTAGTAACCACCAACGGCAGTGGAGGCCACGGCAGCAGTAGCCAGGACACTGCGTTGTGTCAATCTCTTGAAGGCAAAGGACATTTCACCTTCTTCTTTTGTTGGTTGAATCTATTGACGGAAAGTTGCTCCTTTCCTACTCGGTGGGCCATTTGGGTTTTTATACGGGCTTTCGTTGTCCCACAGGGAAATTTTTGTCCAATTTGTCCCTTTCCGGGTGCCTTTGGCGGGGCCATGTGGAGGGATGACATGTATATGGTGAGTTTATAAGATACATTAAAAGTAATATGGCAACAATGATTAGTGCATTGCGTTTTTCATTTGTATAAGTATGCAATATCCGCTTAGAGGCTAAATTCTATGATATTCAGGACCTCAAAAGAGGGCGAGATCTCTGGGAGACAGTCGATGGGATTGTCCGATTGTTTTAGGAGTACCGTCAAACAATGAACGGGCTCTTAAAGCGATAAATTCGCTATTGAAACGTTCTAGAAAGAACGCTATGATGCCAGAAAGCGGTAGAGTGGATAAAGCCGACTATGGTTGATCGAGGGGTCTCTTTTCTTTTGGTACAGTACCTAACGTGGAACAATTAGTTATTCCGATACCTGTGATCTCGGGTAATCCAACTCTGTAGCACAACAGTCATAGGCTAAAAAAGCCGGCTATTTGTCCAGTCACTTCATGGATACGCGCCGCTGGAGGGACAGAGACCGTTACGTGATGCCTTTTTATCTTTATCTTTGATATATGACCATCTTCGTGGTCCTGTCCGGTAGATATCCCTTATTGTTCTTACCCCGACATCGAGAAGAACCTCGGCTGGCAATTTAATACCAAACTGCAACGGTTACACCCATACAAATCAGGATGAGCGGGAGGAATAAAACGGGTTCTCTCAACCCTTCAAAACTCATTCATGAGTCATCCGCAAGCGCTGGCATCTCTGACTCCTGACAGTTCAGCCTCTGTTATCTGCGGTTGAGATCCATCTTTGTGTCACATACGGGGTACATGGGTCGCTCGCTCTTGTATTCCACTACATAATTACATGTATCAAAAAGCGATAACTTATCATTTATAGATTGGTTCGTGTCAATTACCTTGATGAACATTCACTTTGCTCAACTGGTTGACATTCATTCCTCTGTTGACCTGGTAGAAGGATGTACCAACAAATCGGTGGCTCTGCATCGCATCATCACGGTTCCATTGTTTGTCAATTGATTGTAACGATGCTAATATACTTACCGGTTTGTGTATTTTGGGATGAGGATTCATCTAATCTGCGATACAAGCAGCACCCTCTTTTGAAATATGATCCAGCCAAAGACACCCGTTGCTCATCGGTTGGAACGCAGAACAGATCTTGATCCCGGGATGCTACCAGCGTTCTCCAGCTTCCCGGGGTCCCGGGTAAACCAGCAAACACGCTGCGGGACAAAAGGAAGTTTCTTTTTCTGGCTTTGTTGGCGGGACATCGCACGTTACCCGGCTATTTACTAGTACACCCGAACACCCATGACTAAACGGCTAGAAAGAAGTACTCATAGAAACCAATATACACTTGATAAAAACATAAAGGACATAAAAGGACATGATTCAATACCCAAAGGACTTCCGTCTGGCCCTGCGCTTGATGACGCTCATAGGACACGGCGTCATGTAGTTCGACATCTTATCAGTCGAGACCAACAGCTCATGTGCAACGATAAACAGCGTAGGCTTCAGATACTTGACCAGCTGATTCACAAAGTGCTTGGTATACTCCCTATATGTGCTCTGCACAACAACGTGGAGCTTAAACTCAGGATCATATATCAAGTTCAGACAGTTCTTAACGCTCTCCGATAACCGTTCACACTCATTCTTATAATGTTCTAATGGATGTGATTTCACTTCCGAAGATGAGATAACATATACAACGTCATCTGAATTAACGATAGTTCCAATGGCATACTGCAATGCCATCTGTGATTCTGCACCGACATCCATATAGATGATATATGTTCTGACATCCTTGGTCTTCTTCTTTGTCTGGAAAAAATCACCCAATGTAACAGCCCTAGAAGCTCGCATACTATCCTCGCAAGTCTCAATCTCTGACATCTGAATATTCTTCTCACTAATGGTTGCAGGAAAAACACCTTGTGGCTTACTAGACATTTCAGCCAAGTATTTCTTATACTCTTCAATGGTCTTTTCCTTCCTGTTCTCAAATTTTGAGTAGTCTTCTGTCTTCATCTTATCCATGGAGACCCCTAGCTCTTTCAACTTAGAATCAATCGCTTCAGATATGTTAGGCGATACCGGATTCCCCGACGACATAGCCTCTTCTTTCGCTTTTTGAAGAGCAATGGCCTCCGTCATCAACAGCATCTCTTGCATCTTCTGCTTCAACCTCTCATGGTTCTGATCAATGATCTTCTGTCTTTCCGAGCTCCCACTGGACCCCAGTCCAAACGAACTGCGCCTCTTATAGTAATCATTTATCGAACACCGGTAGTTTGGCAACGTGATCTCATTGATGTCAAACTCCAGGTCACCTTCATCATCACTCACTTGTTCTTCATCACTATAGTCATCCTCTGCAAGTGGTGCTCCATCTGGCCTATCCAGCTTCCTTTCAAACCGTTCATATGGGTCATGTGTCAGTAGAGACCAGCGATAATTGACATCCTCGCCCTGTGAACGAGCACGTGAGGCATTGCGACGACGTGAGGAAGATCTGCCACGATCACGGCCCCGTGAAGTGGACCTTATGTGAGTATTGGTGGCGGTTGGGGACAGTGAATGGTCTCGACCACGGTGGCTGGGTCTCAGCGAGCTCGACTCCGCAGCCAATGCTGATTCCAGGGACATTCTATATATATGTTGTGGGTAACCTGTTAATGTCTGTAAGAGTAACTCCACCGACGACAACCTTCTGCTTTAGTGGTAATTGTACTCCGTATTCTTTCAGTTTTGGGACGTTTCTTTGATTTTTGAGGACCCCTGGCACATCCAAACATTTCAAATGGGCCATAACAACAACAACGACCTCTTGTGACATCGACCAGGATTCCACCCAGTCTGAGTCGGAGAGGCGAAAAGACCACATATCAGGCCCCATGGACTCACCCAAGGAGTATGAGTATTCTGAACCTGTGAAGCGGATCTACGACAGCGAGTCTCTACAGTTATTCCACTCATCAGCGGCATTGCATGAACTCCGGAGGGGATTGGCAGATATAACAAGACTGGTGAGAGGGTTACAAGTTCCACAGGGTGTCTTAAGCGTCGATGATCTTTACACATCTCAAGAGATTGAGAAATACTCCCGCGATTTGAATGTCCCTGCATTCGAAGGTCGCAGTGATCATATGGTGATGAAGCCCGAAGTTGGAGCTGTTGTGACGCTATTAAAGGAATTGGAGCGCTACGCTGATGAAATTGAGCCATTTGCCGGTCCAAGAAGGTATGGAAATATGGCTTGTCGAGATTGGCATGCGAGAGTGGAGTCTCAAATTGATGCCCTTATGAATAAACACATTGGTCCGCTATACAAAAAGAGCAACAGGCAAGGGTTTCTGAAGGAAGTTCAGTGGTATTTCCTAAACTCGTTTGGATCAAAAGAAAGATTGGACTACGGTACAGGTCATGAATTAAATTTCTTAGCCTTCCTCGCCGGTCTTTGGAAGACTCATGTGATCAGTTCTGATGCTGATGGATACGATTTCCTAACCATGTTTGGCCATTACTATACACTCGTCAGGAAATTGATCATACAGTACACCCTTGAACCAGCGGGTAGTCATGGCGTATGGGGACTTGATGATCATTTCCACTTGATCTATATTCTTGGCGCTTCTCAATTGCTTGATGACCCTGGACATCATTTATCGCCCAAGTATGTGAATAATAGGTCTGTGGTGTATCAATACTGCACGAAGAATCTCTACATTAATGCGATTGCATTCATCTATAAAGTGAAGAAAGGACCCTTTTTCGAACATTCTCCTATCCTCTATGATGTTTCTAATATCAAAACATGGGAAAAGATTCTAAAAGGGATGATTAAGATGTATGACGCTGAAGTATTTGGGAAATTCCCAGTTATTCAGCACTTCTACTTTGGTGGGGTCTTGTTCTCGTGGGTGAATGCTAAGGATGGGTCTGCATTACCCATTATGAGCAACGAAGAGAATATAGACCAACTGAAGAAGGGTATAAGTGATGATTGGACACAAAACGTTCATCATAATCCTCCAATAACGGCTGCGCCATGGAAGAAAACGAGTTCATTGAAAGAGGATTTAGTTAGCCAAAACGTTGGAAGGGGTAATACAAGAGCTCCTGTGACAGGTCAAAATGGTCCATCTGTCACACGAGCTCCATGGGCAAAATAATGAGATATGACGTCAAATTGATACCGATTTCTATTACCTAAGATCCAGACTTCTACAACAAGCAATATGTTAAAACCATACAATGAATATGAAAAATCAAATGAACCCCCAAACAATGTGAAAATAAATACCCTAATGAAATGCTAAAGACAACTTAGAGAGCAGGACCAGCAGCGATAACCTCTTTAGTAGCTTCAGAAGAGTACTTGGTGAAGTTCTCAGCAAACAACTCAGCCAAACCACGAACCTCCTTATCGAAGGCAGCAACGTTAGCCTGGGTGCTCAATGGATTCAAAATCTCAGCTGGAACGTTGGCAACAGCCTTTGGAATCTGGAGACCAAAGACTGGGAAAGTCTCGTACTCTGCATCAGCCAAGGTACCGTCATGAATAGAATCAAGGATGGCTCTGGTGTACTTCAATGGACAACGCTTACCGCCCTTAGCAGCAGAAGAGCCGGTCCAACCAGTGTTCAACAACCAAGCGCTGGCCTTGTGCTCAGTAATCTTATCACTCAGCATCTGGGCGTACTTCATTGGGTGCAATGCTAAGAATGGTTGACCGAAACAAGCAGAGAAAGTGGCCTCTGGCTCAGTGACACCTTCTTCAGTACCAGCCATCTTGGAGGTGTAACCAGAGATGAAGTGATACATCACTTGGGCGTTGGTCAACTTGGACACTGGTGGCAAGACACCACGGGCATCACAGGTCAACAAGATGATATTTTTTGGGTGGGAGTTTGCGAAACATGGAATCTTTGCAGATGGAATGTAATCAATTGGGTAAGCACAACGGGTGTTCTCAGTGATGGCAGCGTCCTCGTAGTCAACGACACGGCTCTTCTCGTCGTAGATGACGTTCTCCAACACAGAACCAAACTTGATGGCGTTGAAGATCTCTGGCTCCTTCTCACCACTCAAGCCCAAACATTTGGCGTAACACCCACCTTCGATGTTGAAGACACCTTGGTTAGACCAACAGTGTTCATCGTCACCAATCAACAAACGGTGTGGGTCAGCAGACAAAGTGGTCTTACCGGTACCAGAGAGACCAAAGAACAAAGTGACATCTTGGTTCTGAACACCTTGGTTAGCGGAGGAGTGCAAAGTCAAAACGTTGTGGTTGACAGGCATCAAGTAGAACATCACTGTGAAGATACCCTTCTTCATCTCACCAGCGTACTCGGTACCGAGGATCACCATCTCCATCTCCTTGAAGTTGATCTCCACGGAAGTAGAAGAGGTCATACCTTCGGTGTAAATGTTTGCAGGGAACTGGCCAGCGTTGTAGATGGTGAAATCTGGCTCACCGAAGTTCTCCAACTCTTCGTCGGTTGGTCTGATCAACATGTTTCTCATGAACAAGGCATGGTAAGCTCTGGCACAGATGACACGCACCTTGATTCTGTAGCGTGGGTCCCAGCCTGCATAGGCATCAACAATAAACACCTTCTCTCTGGTTCTCAAGTAGTCGGAGGCTCTGGCCTTGGAGATCTTCCAGGTGTGTTCGCTCACCTTCTTATTCACAGGACCCCACCAGATGTTGTTTGTGGAGGTTTCTTCATCAACGATACGCTTGTCCTTTGGTGATCTACCAGTCTTGTCACCGGAATAAGCCATGAGGGCACCAGAAGAGGAGATGGCAGTCTTCTTCTCAAGCAAACCATCTTCGTACAAAGTTGGCACGGAGGCGTTGTGACGAAGGATGACGTCTGGATGGAGACCAAGCTTCTCGATGAAAGCAGCGTCAGCGGTGTTGTGAACTCTTGCTGGGGACATTATGGGAACTCAATAGATGTGTGTGAGAAGAGCGAAAATCTGGGGTAAAAAGAGGGAATTCATAGGGCTATTTATACGTGAAATAAAACTAGGGAACAACCCGGATGGGAATTAAAAGGGCATTGTGGTTCACGCACTGAGAGTGTTGCTCCTGGCTGAACCGTGGAGTGCATAAAGTTTGGCACATTTGTTAATTTGGCTGCATTTCAGTTGATTGCTGTGACCTGATGGGTTTATGGTGGATATTATTGTATAGTTACATTCTTCAGCAATCATATCCATTTGTTTAGATCTCTGTAACGCTACCATAACCCAAGATATCAGCCTGTTAGACCTTTCAACAGCCCGGCCGTCAGACTTCTCTATTGCGTGCCCCTTTACCGGGTTTTTACCCCAGATTTTTCAGTTTACACGGGTTGCTGGTGAGAATTCTTTATGGAAATTTGAAGGAATTCTTTATGGAAACTTGGGGAATATATGGTCCTTACGTACAATATCCAGTGTTTTATACTATTATATGTACTCGAGTTTCTTATAGAACAGCCAA
This sequence comes from Williopsis suaveolens, assembly GCA_003708225.3. Classification (NCBI taxonomy): domain Eukaryota; kingdom Fungi; phylum Ascomycota; class Saccharomycetes; order Phaffomycetales; family Wickerhamomycetaceae; genus Williopsis; species Williopsis suaveolens. Next base: position 78,059 of record PPNS03000039.1, on the reverse strand, counting down.
AACAGAGAAACTTGCCCCCCTGAGCCGGTGGAAGAACTCGGAAAAGGCGCCGTACTTCGCAAAAGACGCGAAAATTTTCCAGCCGGAGCGAACCGGCAGCGCTTTTGATCCCAAACGATAAGAATAGGGGCTGCTCTGGGAAGGAATAGACGAGTCGTGTAGAAGGAATAGGCGAAGTTGTATAGATGATAAGATGGTGTTTCTTAGAAAGCGTGGATGTTCCACATGCTACTTTTAACTTAGAGAAAAGGCCCACAACATTGGCCCCGCCCCGCCTTTGACTGTCAAAAGGACCCCACGAAAAGTGTTGCTTAACTCCAGAAACCGGGGAAAGAAAACTTCTGGGCTGGCTGGTCTTGTGAACTGTGAGCCGTGGTTGTAAGTTTGGGTGTTTGCTTTGTAAGCGTCCAATGGGCGTAGCTTGTTAGGAACACAGCACCCAGCCCGTGGGGGAATCCGGGGTACATGGAGCCATAAACGTTGATTCAAGGTGGATTAATATGAAAGTTCTTCATCTACTCACACGACTTGTTCTACTCACCTGTATACAAATCATTCATAGATTACTGGCCATCCATCAACAAATTTTCTTGTACATGCAGAGCGACAACGTTAGGGTATCCCCAACATGAATATCCTATGGTTCTAGCCTGATAACATAGTCCTTCAGTCTCAATCCCATCATACCCTTCAAAACGAGCCCATTTAGTACCGATTAAGTAGAAGGGTGGGAACATAACACCTTGTCTGAAAATGACTGACTTCAAGAATAGCACGGCACCTCCAACTGAGTCCAATCTAGCACTAAACTCCCTTGTGCCATTGTTTGCTGGATCATTTTGGAAATCATGCATAAGTTTAGTCTTATCTCCATTTGGTCTTGGAACGTACAACAACTCAGGATCATTCTTATCCATCATCTGGCTCTCGCTTTCATTAGGCTCAGTACGCTCACCTGCCCATGAGTTTCTGTCATAGTTATCATTATACCACTTACCAACTCTAGGAACAATGATGTCCTTTCCAGAACTTATAAATAACGCCAACAAATCTTTAGGAATCTCCACCACATCGGCATCAATTGATAGAGTGTATGTCTCATCTTGTAACGATGAAGTGATGAGGAAATTTCTTGCCCTTGAGATAGCACGACGACGTTCTTTTTGCACTTTCAAGGCGTGTCTCGTCAGATGATCCCCTTGGTATAACTCCTCTAGGAATTGAGCATGTACAACCACCACCCTTGAGAAGAAATCTGCCTCGTTATATTCCTCCAAGAACTCCACAACTTTGTTGTATTCCTCCATAGTGCCAACTAATAATCCTAATGAAGAAGAAGGCTTATGGAACTCAATGGCCTGGATGACATTAAGGAAATCTTTAAAAGTACGTTTATCACCGTAAGCAGCAGCATGTGCAATGGAGGACATAATTATTATCTTATTCTGATCAGTATCGATATCATGCGCCTTGAACACGCTCTTCACATATTTTGGCTCCTGTTGTTCAAATGAGGTCTTGAAGAATCTATTGCTTGGGATTGGAAGAACATCTATATTAGCATCGGCACTGATCTTTGCTTCATCATCAAGGAACGATATAAACTCATCATTGGCCTCAATCACTTGGTTATCGACAGCCATTTGGTCAGCGACAGCTTCATCAGGGAGTCGTAGAGATACTTGAACATCATCACTATGAAGTGTAGCACTAAATAGAACAACCAAGGAAATGGTCAGAGCGACCAGTAGTAAGATCCGCTTGTGTGGAGTTGCCAACAAGGGTAGACTGATGTTGGACATCTTCTGAAGCGGTTGACTTGTAGATGTGATGTCTTCCCGAGGGGGGCTTGTTCTAGGGGCAGAAAACGTCCGCTCTGGCAGGCTATTTTCTGGCCTTAATTTTTTTGTCCGTTTTTTGTCCGAGTCATTCAGCTTCGCGAAACTTTCCGCTTTAAATCGTTTGGGACAAATGAGCCTGCAGCAGGTAACTTTTCTCCAATTCTCGAATAACTAACTCGATATGTGTTGCGTCGCGTCGCGCCTTTCTTCAAAGATAGACTTTGATCAACAAGCGATAACGAACACAGGTGGACGTGATCTCATTTCTCAGGAGCTCATAAGGAAAGTTTCGCGAAGCTGAACGTCCCAGACAAAAAAATTAAGGGCCAGAAAATAGCCTTTCAGGCAGGCGTCCACAAAACTCTAGCAAAATCTTAGGTTGAGTGGTAAACTAGTAAGACGCTGTAACGAGTTACGAGATGTCTTGTTAGATAGATAGTGATTATTATTAAAGAAATGAGAGTGGTGTGGTCAAATGTGGCTGATAACTGTGGTTGTGACACATAGTGATTTGCATTTCTAAGTAGTTAAGGAAATTAGGGCAAATACAGCAAGGGCCTTGTGAAAGTTTGCCGGTGTCACGGGTCTTAAGATGTTATTACTGAAGAACTGAGTGTTCACTAAGGCCATAATGAAGTATTTTGGATGATCAAACTACTTTTTCTTGTCTCTTCAGTTCTTCCAGAGGAAAGGGCTTGTTCCTCCTTATCATGCTTTGCGGGCGATGTGCAGTCACAGCAGAGGAGACTAAGAGACCGAAAAAGGGAATCATCATGAAACTGGAGATGTATATCGTATAACACTATACTGCAATGATATCGTGGACCGTGGCATATTCTTCGAGACCATTGGATCCTGCTCCAACCAGTGCCTATGAGGTAGAAAAGTGGGAACATGAGATCCTGCTTAAACACATTTGTCTTCATGAACGACAGTGTACCAACGGAATCCAACACAGGATCTCTTCTCATCAGTGCTATGGTAAGAAGCGCCCTTAGCGAAATCTTATATAAATAATATTCTTGGCACTATTGGCCCCTGGTATGTATAGGTTCTCAGTGTCATTCTCATCCAACTTAGGGTCCGCTTCGTCATACATCACAGTCCCTAGGGAGCATAATATCCTTGCAAGCTGTCATGAGACATGTCACCAGATCATCTGGTTCATAATCAATCCTAAGTTTAAACTTTATAATGCCCATCCCTCAACGTGGTAATGAGGAAAGCTGTTGATTTCGATATGACACGACCACGTCGCTTTTGCCAAGTCGATCACTTTAGGCGCACACAACAATAGGGCAATACGGTATAAAATGATAGTTTGGAACTCCAATCTAAGAGTCCAACATGATCAATAGTCTCTGATCAGACGGTAGACCTCTACAATGGATATATACTCCCGCTCTATAATACAATGTAATACAACTTTCATTACAAGTACAAAGAACCAGCACTCACAATGTCTCTGTGAACCAGTTCAGTGGCCTTCTCCATCTTTTCCTCCAATGCAACGTTACCAATGGTCTTCGCAGCCACAATCATCTGTCTCAACATCTCTTCCAATCTCTTGAAGGTTCTGATCAAACTTCCCTCGTAAACATCGGTCATTTTACAGATCTGGGTGAAGGTGGCCCCTTTACACCATTCATACACAACTTCCATCAACTCGGACCTGAAACTTTCAACATAGTCCTTCTCAATGATCTCAATCTTGGATTCCTTTGAGATCTTGGCAATCTTGGAAGCCATCTCTTGCATCTGTTTCAGTGGTTCAGCAAGCTCTGGTTTCAATCTTGGAACTTCCTTAGATCTTTCTTGGAAGACAAAACATGACAGGAGAGCAGCACATTGTTCTGGGCTCAGTTCGTTGAAGTTACCATTAAAGATCAGTTCTGTAAGAAGCAATTCATCACCAGTGGAGATCTCGCAGGCAACTCGGCCCTTTAATTCGATAACATCGTTTACAGTAGTGAACCCAAGTCTTCGCAGGACACGCTTACGGTGTCTGAGATCATCCAGTTGGATCACAGCTTGTGCCTCAAGGATCTTATCCTTAATCTTCTTAGCATCACTCGTAAGAGCAACCTTTGTACTATATTGTTCGTATAATTCTTTCAATTTTGGTGACAGAGCCAAAGGGTTGGAGTATAGCTTAGACTCTAGAACTTCAATCTTCTTCAACAAAGTCTTGAAATCGGCATCTTCGATCTTCATGTTCTCAACTGGGTTCAATAACGGTAAGCCGTCTGGGAAACGACGTGAAACTTCCTGTAAACTCTTTGCAACGGTTTCCCTCACTTGATCAGTCTTGATAACCTTCGGCATGTATAATCTCAAATTACCAATGGCTTGGATGGAGTCCAAAGCGATTGGAATCACACAGGTCCTGGACTTTTCACCTTCTTTAGCAGGTCTGATTCCCTCCGGGAAACTTGGGTTGAACGGCTTGATTAAGTTCACTGGAGCATCGACATACATGGTGTTAACCAGGATATTGACGATGTAGGATTGGTGATCGGTGTAAGTCTCAGATTTGTTTCTCTTGTTTTGTCTCTTTTGGAAGTCGACAACAACACCCCAACCGTATTCGAAATCGCCAACTTTGATCTTCAATAGACGACCGCCTTGCAGGAAACTCAAAACATGGGCTGGATGTGTAATAATATGACAGACATCTTCGTTATAAGAGTCCAATTGTTTGCGAATGTCATGGTATTCACGAACGGTGCTTTCATCATCGATCTTGATTTCAGATAATTGACCTTCGATCTCAGCCAATTTCTTCTCCAAGACTGGAACACTAGCGGCATTTTGGAATTGGTAGAAAGAATGCTCAAGCATGAACTCTGGAGAGACACCTTCGACTCTCATCAAGTTCAAAATCATATTGTAACCCAAATGAAATGCCGAATCCAATCTATCAGCTTCGCCTTTAACCATACCCTTGGCGACTTGTGGCTCCATCTTCTCGTCAATCATCATGATCACGATACCACGGTCATCCAAACCACGACGACCCGCACGACCAGACATTTGGATATATTCACCACCAGAGACCCAACGGAAACCTTTACCATCCCATTTACGTACAGATGTGAAGACGACAGTCTTAGCAGGCATATTCAATCCAATGGAGAACGTCTCAGTTGCGAAAAGAACCTTCAGCAAACCTTCTTGGAACAAGATCTCGATGATCTCTTTAAGAATTGGCAAGAGACCAGAATGATGGATACCAATACCACGTCTTAAAAGGGGCAAGATATGCTTGATCTGTGGCAACTCACGATCACTCTCTGGAAGGATATCAATGGCATTGTTGAAGATCTTGGTTAGCGTATCACGTTCTTCTTCAGTGTTGAAATCAAGTTTGGACATCTTAAGAGCTAAGGACTCACAGTCACGCTTAGAGAAGGAGAAGACAATCACAGGATTGAACTTCTTGATCCAGACCATCTTAATAATCTTGTAGATATCAGATTTGGAGTCTTTATTACCACCTTTGAATGTTTGCCCTTTCTTACCGCGAGCATTGGCAGAAGTCGGATCATCCCCTTGAGCGTTGGAGATAGAAGCCATGGCCTTTTGGAAATTTTCCTCTCTGAAAGTGCTCTTCTCGTCAACTACCAAATGGATACCATCACCATTGGCTGGGAACAAATAGTGCTGCAATGGAGTTGGACGGAAGTTAGTGTACACAACGTGACAAGGTTGTGAGTGGATCTTACAGATCCATTCTGCAAACTCCATCGCATTTGGGATAGTGGCAGATAAGAACACGTAATGAACCTTATCCGGAAGTAAGATGATAGTTTCTTCCCATACCACACCACGCTCCTTGTCTCTCATATAATGCACCTCATCGAAGATCACCCATGCAACTTCTCTCATCACCTCGGAACCTCTATAAAGCATGGATCTCAGAATCTCTGTGGTCATCACTAGACAACCAGCATCTGGATTAATTGTAACATCACCGGTCATCAAGCCAACATCACCAAATTCAGCTAACAACTCACGATACTTCTGGTTAGACAAGGCCTTGATTGGAGATGTGTAAATAACTCTCTGTTTTGCACCCAATGATTGAGCGATGGCGTATTCAGCAACAACGGTTTTACCAGCAGAGGTATGCGCAGAGACAAGCACGGATTCACTTCTATCAATGCACGATATGGCCGTATCTTGGAAAGGATCCAATGTAAACGGATATATTCTTGCCTCATTGACTCTCTTGTGTTCACCGATAGGTTTATATGGATACCCTGATGGTACAGCAACTTGGTGACGCACTTGATGTGAAAGTTTTACCTTTCCGTCATCGGTCTCAGCCTCGACCTTGGCCATCAACCCAGAAGAAGCCTTAACTTCACGAGATGCCTCTTGTTCGAAAGAGTCAGCGACCATAGGAACAACATCAGACTTCTCCTTGGTGTCAATCAGTTTCTTATCTCTCTTGCTATCCTTTTTATGCTTCTTCTCAGATAGAGTCTCTTCACCTCTTGGAGAAGCTGGACGCTTCTTTGGAGTCTCATCTTCATCATCTACGATCTCACGGATCTTTGGCTCAGCCTTTAGCGTAGGGAGCTCAGGTGGAGCAGCTGGTGTCTCGTCAAAGACAGCAAATAGATCGTCATCCATGGTGGATCTCAAGACGATTCTATGTGGTTTTGATAGAGGGATGGTTAGGCGATGAGGTTAGTTTAAAGTCCTTCGAGTTCATGTGTGGGAAAAATTTCTGGTGTTACGGGCAACACTTGGCGAGGTTTAACGGTGGAAATGTGGAGATTTATACAATTTAATGCTGAGAGAGTTGATTCAAGCATAGTATAATGAGATCGATTACTGAGGTTTTCTCAACATGATCATCCTTTTCACTTCTTAAAAGAATGCAAGATAATATAATTATGGATATAATTCGATTACAGGCAATATTTCACCTTCACAATCAGGAAAAACCAAATCTTTATATCTACATCCCAAAGCGCGAGTGGTTTAGCGGTAAAATTCCAAGTTGCCATCTTGGAGCCCCCGGTTCGACTCCGGGCTCGCGCACTTTTTTTGCAGGATTATATATATAATATAACAATATTGCATGCAAATAATATTTGAGATGATCTAATTTATATAACAAAAGTCTTATGTATACAGCCCACCGGATGATCTATCTGATAGATTATTTTCTTTTCGCCACCAGCGAGCGCTACCGTTATTGGTCGTAACTAGCTGGTCCGCTAGTGAAGTTTTTGTGTCAATTGGTACAAAACCAAAACAGCGTCTGCACAGTCAGCTATATAAGACCAGCATGATTTTGAAAGATGCCTTACTATCAATTTCCTGATTTGATACGTATAGAGACGACACGTCACAATATTCATTCGCTAGTATCTACTGCTTACACTTTAAACATATCACAATGACAATCCAACCTACAAGCGTTCACCAGAATTCTACAGAAGAGAATGCTACAGCTTGCCAGATATCCAAGAACCTTGCTGAGGTTAATTTATTCAAGAAGAGTGTTGGCATTGTCACGCCGATTGGTTTTAGAAGGATGAATTCGGTCTCCTCCAATCCGGAAACCAGTTTGTCTAGAGGCAGTACTTCATCTAATGCTACGCTGACCACATCATGGAGCGGAAGACTGTCCAGCTCTTCTCGAACTTTGTCTGAGCAATCTTACCTTGGTTCTGTTGGCGCAAGACCAAGTACACCATTAACAGCTACAGAAACCAATAATATCAGTAACCAAGGTGCCATTATTTATGGTCTTGACTTAGCCAATTTCCACGATGTGAAGATCACAGATTTGGATCTCCAATTGACATCCAATAGCGCTGTTCTGGATTTGAGAGAAACAGCTGGAGTTGGATTCAAGCGCTATCATCATGCAACTTGGTATGTCTCTAATGCCAAACAAGCTGCTAAGTATTTCACAGTGTGTTTCGGATTTGAACCAATCGCCTATAAAGGTCTTGAAACTGGGTGCAAAACTCATGCCTCACATGTTGTCAAAAATGGGCATATTATCTTTGAGTTCAAGTCTCCTATTGTTACCAAATCTTTGAAGAATAAGGCTGAGAACCATCGCATCCAAGAAATGCATGATTTTATCCGTCAGCATGGAGATGGTGTCAAGGATATCTCTTTTGAAGTTGAAGATCTTGAAGTTACGTTTGGTATGGCCTTGAAAGGTGGTGCAACTCCAGTTTCTTATCCACATATCGAAAATGACTCCTATGGTTCTGTTTATCTTGCAACGGTTCAAGTGTTTGATGATCTTTGGCACACGTTGATTGAACCTATTGATTATAAGGGACCTTTCTTACCAACATATGCGCCAGTTAAGGACAGCCCATATTACGAATTAGTTCATGCGACTGCGATCAGTTCACTTCCTCCTGTTAAGTTTGACGTTATTGACCATTGCGTTCAAAACGAAGGTTGGGACAAGCTTGAGCGCTCATGTGACATTTATCAAAAGATATTTGGGTTCCACAAGTTCTGGTCCGTTGATGAGAAGGATGTTTCTACAGAGTATAGTGCTCTCCGTTCCATTGTTATGGCTTCACCTAATGAGATGATCAAGATGCCAATGAACGAACCAGCAAAGGGCATCTGTAAATCCCAGATCGAAGAGTTCTTGGAGTTTTATAATGGACCTGGGGTTCAGCACATTGCGTTGAAGACTGATGATATCATTAGTACTGTTAGAAGCATGCGGGAAAGAGGCACTGAGTTCATCAATACACCGCCTCTTTACTATGACAGTTTATTGCCACGTCTCCTGAAGACCGGTGTTCCCATAGCAGAGGACTTGAACAACTTGAAAGAGTTGGGAATCTTGATCGATTTCGATGAGAACGGGTATATTTTACAGATCTTCACCAAGCCATTGACCGATCGACCAACTTTTTTTCTTGAGATCATACAAAGACACAATCACAGTGGGTTCGGAAAGGGGAATTTCAAGGCGCTCTTTCAGACCATTGAGCAGGAGCAAAGACTTCGTGGCACGTTGCTGAAGAATAACTGAGCCCCCAGGTTTCACCTCAGCTCCTTAGTTTTTTTCTTTACTCAATTCCTTTGCATGTTTTTATATACTCTTATAATGTGTTTGAAGTTGTTACACATGCCTTCTGATTGTCAATTGGATTGTTTTGATGAAGTCGATGTCTGTAGTTCATTTTTAGTGTGATTGTTTGATCAGCCGGCAGGGAAGGACGTTGCTCGCCCGCCCGTTCCCAAAAAAAGGAGCACAGCTTTTCTATTTTGTACAGCCAAAAGATCAAAACAAAGAACAAAAGGCCCAACAGAGCTTTAAAGCAGGACAGTTGAGAGCAATTTGACCCTCTTCGTCCATTTACTGCCTCATACAGAAAGAACCGGCTTAAGCGCTTCATTGGCTGTCCAATTTTCCGTTCAACGGTCTTCTCCTGTAAGAGTCACAACAGGACATACCTAGGGGCTGTGATCATCCAACCAAATTCGGTCGTGAACAGAGAAGAGGAGAAGGAATCTTGTATATATATCTGATACATCATGTCCAGTTCAGGGTGAGCTTGATTTTTAGTCTGCCCCATGGCTTGCAGCCAAGGTGGTCTTTGTTTGTCAGGCCATTTTTACTAACACTGAAACTAGCAACACTACCATCACAGTGAAAGTGGTGGCTGCTGAGTCTCTTTACAAGAGAGACGTCTTCCGCAGTCCTGATCCATTTGCTGTGCTCACAGTCGATGGGTCACAGACGAAGTCCACATCAGCTGCAAAGAAAACATTGAACCCATATTGGAACGAGACATTCACTTTCCAGGCTAATGAAAATTCTATCCTGGTCGTTCAGGTTTTTGACCAGAAAAAGTTCAAGAAGAAAGATCAGGGGTTTCTGGGTGTAGTGAACATTAGAATAGGTGATGTCATTGACCTTGGATTGTCCAATTTTGAAGAGACCATCACCAGAGAGTTGAAGAAGTCTAATGACAATGTCGTTGTCAGTGGCAGATTGATCATCGTCATCTCTCATAACACAAGCAACGAGTTTGCTTCCTCTTCGTCAAGAACAAGACAATCTGCACCATCTACATCCACTGTTCCTATGTCTGCATCTAATACTTCTGCTACTCAAACATCCCCTGTTACCAGCTCAAGTAATGTTCAATCATCTAATGGGTCTGCCACCAACAGACAATACTCCTCATTTGAAGATCAATACGGAAGACTACCACCGGGATGGGAAAGAAGAACAGATAACTTTGGACGTACCTATTACGTTGATCATAACTCTAGAACTACGACATGGAAGAGACCAACATTGGATCAAACAGAATCTGAGCGTGGGCAACAGAGACAGAATGTGACAGAGGCTGAGCGTAGACAACACCGTGGTCGTACGCTCCCAGATGATAGACCAATGTCTCCAAACGCATCCAATAACAACATCACTGTGAACACCGTTGGTGGTGCTCCAGCTGCTAGTGGAACATCTGCTGTCTCTATGGCTGCTACGGGAGGTACTACTTCCGGTCTTGGAGAGTTGCCTCCTGGTTGGGAACAAAGATTCACCCCAGAAGGTCGTCCATACTTTGTTGATCATAATACCAGAACGACCACTTGGGTCGATCCAAGAAGACAACAGTACATTAGAACATATGGTCCAAACACCACGGTACAGCAACAACCTGTGTCACAATTGGGCCCATTACCAAGTGGCTGGGAGATGAGATTGACGAACACTGCAAGAGTGTACTTCGTTGACCATAACACTAAGACTACGACTTGGGATGACCCAAGATTGCCATCTTCTCTGGATCAAAACGTCCCACAATATAAGAGAGACTTCAGAAGAAAGGTGATCTACTTCAGATCTCAGCCGGCTTTGAGAATCTTACCAGGCCAATGTCACATCAAGGTTAGAAGAGACCATATCTTTGAAGATTCTTACCAAGAAATCATGAGGCAGACTCCTGAGGATCTGAAGAAGAGATTAATGATCAAATTCGAGGGTGAGGAGGGTTTGGATTACGGTGGTGTCTCCAGAGAATTCTTCTTCCTCTTATCTCACGAGATGTTCAATCCATTCTACTGTTTGTTTGAATATTCTGCACACGATAACTACACACTTCAGATCAATCCAAATTCTGGTATCAACCCCGAACACTTGAACTACTTTAAGTTCATTGGAAGAGTTGTTGGACTTGGTGTGTTCCACAGAAGATTCTTGGATGCTTTCTTCGTTGGTGCCTTATATAAGATGATGTTACACAAGAAGGTTGTCTTACAAGATATGGAGGGTGTTGACGCTGAGTTCTACAGATCTTTGAAATGGATGTTAGAGAATGATATTGATGGTATTCTTGATCTGACTTTCTCCGTGGAAGAGGAGAGATTCGGTGAAATGCGTGAGGTGGAATTGAAACCAAATGGTAAGGACATTGATGTCACAAACGATAATAAGAAGGAGTACGTTGAACTCATTACAGAGTGGAAGATCTACAAGTGTGTGGAAGAGCAATTCAAGTCATTCATGGAAGGTTTCAACGAACTGATACCTGAGGATCTTGTCAATGTCTTTGACGAGAGAGAATTGGAATTGTTGATTGGTGGTATTGCAGAGATTGATGTTGAGGATTGGAAGAAGCACACTGATTACAGAGGTTACCAAGAATCTGATGAAGTTATTCAATGGTTCTGGAAGTGTATCTCTGAATGGGATAACGAGCAGAGAGCGAGATTGTTGCAGTTCACCACTGGTACATCAAGAATTCCAGTAAACGGTTTCAAGGACTTACAGGGTTCAGATGGTCCTAGAAGATTCACGATTGAGAAAGCTGGTGAGCCAAACCAATTACCGAAATCACATACTTGTTTCAACAGAGTCGATTTGCCACCATATATTGATTACGATGCAATGAAACAGAAGATGAGTTTGGCTGTGGAGGAGACGGTGGGTTTCGGTCAAGAGTGATCTGTTAGCTGCATATAAGGATTTTTTATTGTATTTTTCATTGTTGATCGGAGTTTGATTGTCAACATTACGAACTTGGTTGGAGGTGAAGCGTTGTTTTGAGAAAAAACACTGTACCTGATGTCTTTCTACGTTTTCATTTTTTTATCACGTATACTACCACTATATTTGATGATCTCTATACACGTCTAGAGAGATTATTGATGATTTAAAGTACGCTCTATTTTGTTTCGAGTCTGGTTTTCTGATTCCCGTGTAGATAAACCCTGGCCCTCTCTGGTGACAACCACTTCTGCACAAAAATGGTAATATGGGTGGCGCAAAATTATTCTGCTGATGATCATTATTTTTATGTTCTTGGTAAATATAATTTATAAATAAGAAAAGGCATTAACATGAATTTAAGTCAGCCTTTGAAATGGTTTTTCTATTTTTCAAAGTTCCATTGAAACTGCATCTCCATAATTTGTTGACCATTTTAACACAGAGAGTCCTAAAGAAAATCTAAAAAAATCAATCAATGATATCAAAACAGAATCTGTGTCTTTCCCTTCCCCTAATTCCTGTAGATTTATTCAGAGGTGAGACAAGACAAATGAAATGGTTGCCATTGAATTCTGGTTGATTCTCTGAATTTGGGACACTTGTGAGATAATAGATTTGACACAAAAGTCATGGTAGAGGACTCATATAATAGAGGCCTCATGTTTATGATGGCTTCGAGTCAGCCGAAAGCCGCTATCTGTAATCGCAGGGATGACAGATATACTATATAGTATATAGCACTGACACTGTAATTCCATTGAGTCTTTGAGAGGCTTTAGTTCAAGGGAATTTCCTTTTCCCCTTCTCCCTTGTCAGAGTTATGAGTTTTGAGAACACTACTGACTTCCGTGATGTTTATGCGTAAACATCCTACAGAGCCCTCCAAACATATTTCCACTCTCTTCCCATACAAGATGGGGGCTTCCAAGATAAGTGAAAGAGAATAAGAAAATAGATCTTAAGTTACCAAGATCATGTCTCAAATTAGTCTTTGAGATCTTGCGGTTTATCGAATGTCTTGAAGTCCTTGTTCTTCTCGTTATGGATCTTCTATTCAACACTTTACAACCAGTAGTGAATCTTATGACTATAAATGGCGAACCATTTTAACACACAGAAAATTTTCTAGTAATGGTACCCAATAATATTATAGAGAACTCATTTATGAGTAACAAAGTTTGCTTATGTGTGACCCTAAGAGCAATGAAGGGCTAAGGTGTGGAAGACTTCTGACTTGAGCTCGGCTGGTCTAGAAGGGCCCAATACAAATCATGCCCATTTTAATGTTCTTCTTCAACCAGATCAGAACACTAGTTTCAACGATCTTATGAACAAATTGAGTGGTATTGACGTATCATTCTCAAAAGCTCCAAGCAAGCAGGATGATGGAGAGCATGATGATTTCAATACGTCTCCATTTTAAATGATAAGCCAAATTGGAATCATTTTTTGATGACAACCTCTCATTATCCATCTGCAGAGGTACCAGAATAAATAGGGCCCTTCATTTGATATAGTTGGCCCTTGATGACTTCAATGAGAGCACGCTGCACTACTGATAGAGAAATAACGTTAGCCCTTCAACTTTTCTACATTAAGAGCTTGCGCTTCCCTGCTGATAGTACCTGATACAGTACTTTGAACCTTCTGATACTGAATATGCTAGCCGATATTGGTTCTTCAAGTCTTTAGTTTTCTCCCGGACAATGTTTGTCACAGTTTATACGGATTACATACTTTCTGAAGCGAGATTTGATGTAGTGATAACGTCTGCCATTTCAACTTCTTTAAGAAAGAGCTTCATCTCGAAGACGATACCAAGGGCAGATGTTGAATAGTAGATCAGACCAGTTATTGAAAACTGAGTGTTCAAACATTGAGATACAGTCTATTTTGAGCTCTTTGAGATCTTCCCACTGGTGAAGAAGATACGGGTGACAAAAGTTGATGCGTTGCTCATTAAATTTAGTCTTTACGAATCTACATGATCTATTTGTTTCTGTACTGGGGGAAGAGCAAAAGGAAGAGCTATAATGGTCATGTAATTTCAGGCGTTGTAAACTCGTTGTTCCTGAATAGCCGATTCTCTAAAGAAGAGTTGGAATTACGTGTCATCCTGGGTGAGCGAAAATGATATCAAGTGGTGCTACAAAAATCCGAGATATTCACATTTTATATCAGTTTTCAGTTCTCTAGACTCTATATTTGAGCCAGTGGCCCACTAGCGTTAGACTTCAGATCCATTGACCTATCGTAATTGAACTCTCAGAGAACATCCAAAATCCGAGATAGTTTAGTGGCTAGAATTACCGCTTGTCGCGTGGTAGACCGGGGTTCAATTCCCCGTCTCGGAGTTTTTTTATGCCAGGGTCGCGCAGCTGCAGCTTGCCTTCCCAGCGCGCCTCTTAACATTATTGCCAGCTGGCGACCTATTTTTTTATCTGATGGATGTTACTATGACATAGCTACGGATATGTACAAGGTAACTGGCATATTTGTGATACTAATGGTCCAATGAGCTTCGCGTTTTCTCTCTCCATCAGCTTTGTCGACCACGAGACTTGAGAACAACATCAACAAGATCTCTTTGACCACACATGCAAGCAAGCAAGCATTGTAGTACGCAGAACGCACTACAATGCTCGAATATACAACGCTGTGTAATATAACTTCTAACTATAGATAAGAAAAGTAAAGAAAAGAAAAGAGTAGACAAGAAATTTCTGATACAAAAAAACAGTTTTTATAACACCATGCAACTCTGAAGAAGATGTCGATTAACAAGACAGAATAAAAAAGGAATAAGATATATGAACAAGATTTTTCCTCTCCTTGAATCCTTATCAAACGATCAAATCCACTCTCCAGATCGTTAAAACTATAAATATAAAAGAATCTCTTTTCTCAAGAATTTTCAACTCTCTTTCTAAAGCTCCCTCTCCTTAACAAACCCAACACAGACACACATTCACACCATAAAAAGAAGAATAAAAAAAAGAATAGGTTAAAAGACATGATTGGCATAAAGGTAAAATGACATGTGAATATGAGCTTTCATCTTGCAGTAAAATGATTAATGACTGTTTCTTTGTTCCTCAAAACTTTGGATATATGAGGCCTTAGTTCTTTGGTGGTGTGAATCTGATCTTTCTGGTCTTGATTGGAGCCCACTTGAACTTCTTAACCCAGATGGAGAGCAAGTAAAGAGAGGACAAAGTGATGATGGCCTTCAGACCCAATCTCTTTCTCTCATCGTGCTCTGGTTCAGAAGCCCAGTTCAAGAAAGTGGTGACATCCTTAGCCATTTGAGAGGTGGTGGCTGGGGTACCATCCTCGTACTCAACCAAGTCATCGAACAAGACTCTACCCATCGCAATGGAACCACCTGGGAAGTATGGGTTGTAGTTAGAACCTGGTGGGAGGGAGACACCAGCTGGTGGATCATCTGGGTAACCAGTCAACAAGGCGAAGATATAGTCACAGGCACCGTGTCTAGCCTTGACGATCAAGGATAAGTCTGGTGGGTAGGCACCTTGGTTAGCAGCTCTGGCAGCTTGTTCGTTGGCGTATGGGCCTGGAATGTAATCAGCCAATTTACCCTTTCTCTTTCTTGGGTTACCTTCATCATCTGGCTCGTCGTCGTATTCGAATTCCTCAGCAAACTCTCTGACCTCAGAGTTGGTGTGGGAGACACCAACCATGGTTCTCCAAGCGACTCTGTCCAAGGAGTGACAAGCAGCACAGACCTCACGGTAAACTTGGTAACCTCTTCTGATCGAGGCGTGGTCGAATGTGTCAAACATACCGTTGTGGGACCATGGGTAGGTAGGTGGGTGGAGACCGTGCTCAGCAGCAGTCATGGCGTCAGCAAAGACGGTGTCTTCGTAGAGCAAGTAAGAAGCAGCCAAACCGGAGGCGGCAACACCACCGACGATGGCCTTCTTGGTCAAGGTGGTTGGCTCAGCAGCTTTAGCTGAAGTGGAGAAGGATTTCTGGTTAAATTGTTAGTAGCCATAATGGGGGAGCCCGAGGATATCGGTGACTTGAAGCATGGGGTTATATATGGCATTCGACCTTATAGACGTTTCCATTGAGCGGCGTATAGTTTCATTATGACCTCTAACAGGCAGTTCATCCGTCATTGTGGTGAATTGATTGGTTCCATTGACGATGATTCCGTTGATGTTGATTGGCTCAATGAATAATATGCGTTTCAAGTCTCCATCTTCCTCCTTGGTAAAAAAAAGACATCCTCCAACATACGATGTTGTTTCTGACAGCAGATCTGATAGAGGAGAACATGTTGTCTGTGTGTTGATAAAAGCCCTAGCCTCCTTGCTCAAGTAATGTTGTTGTGAACTGTTTGACTTTTTTTTCTTCCCAGCCCGCCGTAGCGCTGGAGCTCAAAATCGATGCGATTTTTTATTATGCAAAATTGTTCCACTTTTCATTGGCCGAAACTCCTGGGGTGCGGTTACGAAGCCCGGTGATTCTTTGTATGTATGGCGGCCGTTTATGGGTGCGGTTGCAAGGGGTACGAGGGAGTTGTGAGAGCTACATCTATTTAAATCACTGTAAACAGTATAAAACGCCGAAGAAGAACCAGCACAACCCCCACTGCACCGCAATTGAGCACGTATTTAAGGACCCATAATCAAAGGCTCTACGATTGGCTCTGCATAAGCGCCAAAAGTGGGCAGCACAGCGGGTGTGAGACTTATGCCATAGAACGAGTTCGCGGAATAGGGTCACCACGAAAATTTCCGCTTTAGAGATTTGACCACCGCGTCGCATCACGTAAACAAACAAACAACAACAACAACAACAGCGGCAAAACAGCAGAACCTTAACAACAGGGCGGCTGAGGAAGGACGGCAAAATGGATTTCGACGTGCGAACATCATTTGTGTCCTTCGTGGATCATCTACCTTCAGATATTATCAGGAAGCTCTGGCTCATACAATCTCTCAATATACGGCACCAGAGCGTGAGGACGCAGCTCGATGCCCACCTCAAGTCTTTACAGTCATCAGACCTCTCAAAGCAGCAGTTTAACTCTATTGTACACCGTGTTACTCAGCTATCCGAGGAGGCATTGGGTATAAGGCGGGAAGTGTGTGAAGAGAGTAAGTCAATTGCCACTACGATCAAAATTGCCAACTTTCAACTGCAGAACCAATATCAACAGCTGGAACATGACCACAAAATGTACCAGAATGAAATGGAGATGAAAGAGGCACTGGTGAAACATGCGAAGCGCACAAATAAGAGAACTTCATCATCGCACAAGTCTCCCAAAGTGGTGCTTAAGCTGAATCTCAAGAATGCTGCTACCCCACAAAAGAAGACCAGAAGATCAAAGAAGATCGTTGTTCAGTCTAAGGAAAGAGTGAGGAAACCTAAGAAGGAGGTGGAACAAGTGGTGCAAGAAGATGAAGATGACGAGATCTACTGTGTCTGTCGTGGTCCAAGTTTCGGTGACATGGTTGCTTGCGATAACCCTAAATGCAAGTTTGAATGGTTCCACTATGGTTGTGTTGGGTTGACGAGGGCCCCACGAGGTGAGTGGCTCTGTCCTACGTGTCGAAAGAAGGAGTAAAAGCTCCATCCCACAAGTAATTCGAGTGAAAGATCTTCTATTTTCATTCATCAGAATCGCTATCCCACAGAGAATCTTCAAAGAAGTATAACCAACTGAGGCTGAGCCAACTAGCAATGACACCAATTCCACAATAGATGCTGTATATCAAGAGTCCAACAAACTCAAACTTCTGCAAGATTGCATATCTATGTTTGAACAAGTCCAGGAGGTAAACACCATAGACCATTGGAATCAGACCCATGGTGTAGGTCAATGTAACCCTACCTAAGAGGAACATTCCCTGATGTGTAGCCTTATGCTTTGACACTTCGTTGAACGAAACGTAGTAGATCACGAACCAGATGAACGTGTACAATGACTTGACAACGTTTTGACTCGGTAGAAGTGGGAATAATGAAGCATAGCCTGCACCGGCCAGCATCATAAAGCAATTCAACAACCTTCTCTCTGAGATTAAGAAAGTGAAAGGGAAGATTATCAGCATGATGGCCTTCTCATGAACATGCCATCCAAACAGGAATGAGGCATATGCATTCAATGTCAAGGCACCTATGAATCTCTTAAAAGTTGGCTGGAGTAAAATTGGTAGCACCGACAGCACGTCGTAGAACAAAGTCAACAGAAAACAGATCTTTGGAGTGATGTTGGGAAAAATAACGAAGAAGACATCCTCAACGAGACCTCTTGTCCCCGTGTTCCCTGCATCTGCGACTCTCTGGGCGATGACTTCACGAGGTGGAATAAGTAAAAACTTTGATAGCAATCCGTTGAAGTAGGGCAATTGAAAGACAATAACAAAGATCTTATCCAGGAAGGAATAAATAGCCCAGATGTTTGGCGCCCAGTAGGCATGCGTTAACCCTCTGGAGAATGGGAAGAGACGTGCAAGCAGGTTAGGCATGACTCCATAGTACACAAATGGACCAAAGGCCACAGTGAACACAGCGAGGACAACGACACCCAGTTTTATCAGGTTACTCCATTTGATGAACTTGATGATATTCTTCTGTTTCACATCCAGGACTTCAGACCGTAATAAATAGACAAAGACTGCAGGGGCCAAATATAAAAAGATATGTTTGAAACATAGGAGCACAGCAAAACACAATGCTAACAAGTAGTACTTCCCTTGTCTTGCACAGAGAACCATAGCACATAGTATCCCAAAGAGCATACCGTTGTACTGGAAATGGATGTGATCCACAATCAAAAGGCCAGGTGAAAGAACCAATGAACTGGCAATGATGAATGTCAGAGTCTTATTATCACTCAAGTTGATGTAGGTCTGAAGCACAGCGAACAAAAGGATCTCAGTGATGATGACCGTGCATCTCTGGAACACCACTGTGGGCCAGCCATACTCACCTTTAGCCACTATATCGAGACATCCATCGTCCCTGACGAAGCGAGGAACGAACTGAGAGAGTGCCCATTCGAAATAGGCAAAGAATGGCGGGTAGTCCAGCGTCCATTGACTAGTTGCCTCAATATACCAGTCCTTTAGAGGTAAATTGTTGGTGATGGCAAGCCAGTTGCGATGCACATCGAAGTCGGTTGAGTGGTAGGCATCAAACAGCAGCACTTTCAAGATGGTGGTAGCGACCCAAATGTTCCACAGCGAGAAATTGCGGGTTCCTCTTGGCTTTAAAGGCTGTGGAGTTTCTGCCGAGGGTTCCTTGGGCTTCTGAGGGCTCCTTTTGGTCTTCCTATTTCGCACTTCGGACATTCTCTCGAGCTTCTTGCTGTCCTTCTGTGCTTTGATGTTCTGATGAAGATCGCGACCAGAGATTTCTCTTCACCCTCAATTTAGAAGCTCCTTTTGAACAAACACCAACAGCTTCAAGTTAAGAAAAGAAGAACAGAACAATGAGTGATAACGCATTGCAGGGATCTGAATGGGATGATGCTGTGAGCTCCAACCCGGCTAGATTTGGTCCACCGGATACGGTGGTGGACGAGCTAGCCTCCATGCTGGCAAAGAGCGATATGCGCGATCAAGAGGATGAAGAGGGTGAGAAAGGTGAAAAAGCTGAAGAGGCTGAGAATGATGAAGAGGGCGAAGAGATCAATTATCGACAGGAAGAGATACTGAACGCCGTTAAAGAAGACAAGGAAGAGCAGAAACTCGAACAAAAGGACACTTCAGGTCTTTTGTCCACCCTGACAGAGGGTGCTGATAAAGGATTCATCTCAGAAACATTGGCTTCTCCAAAGAAAGATGAGGCGTTGTTCAAAGATATTAGAGCCAGCTTGAAGATCGACGATGGTAGTAATGGCGTCGAGGATGAACACAAGGATGAACCCATAAAATCCGCTACTGGGTCCCCGACAAGGGTTCGTCGCCTTAACATCTATAAGGCTCCAAGACTGCGTCGTTCTCAATTGAAGCAAGACAATGGTCCGAATGAGGAGCATGATCCATTGGGACCACTTGGAGGCTCGGAGGATCAGACTCTGACATCACAGGATGATGAGTCTCCTGCTGAAAGATTGTTTAAACAAGCTGAACAACCATTGTTTGAGATCAACAGAACCCCTTTATCACCATTGAAGAAAATACAGCCAAAACAGAGTAGCGAAAATGCTACAGAGAGCCAGTCTGAACAACATGAGCAACATGAGCAACATGATAAGCGTCCAGAGAAGGACCTTGCCCTTAAAATGAAAATCTCCGTTGGCGATCCTATTAAAGTTGGTGAGTTGACTGGTGCACATATCGTGTACAGCGTTCGCACCAAATGTGAATCTGAAGCTTTTCCACAGGGCCAAGCCATGGTCTCGAGAAGATATCGAGATTTCAGATGGCTCTATCGCCAGTTGCAGTCAACACACCCAGGACGTATCGTTCCACCTCCACCCGAGAAACAAGCCATGGGAAGATTTAACGATGATTTCATCGAAGCAAGAAGATTTGCATTGGAGAGAATGCTCGTGAAGATCTCTGAGAGTCCCGTTCTGCAACAGGATTCTGACTTCATCATGTTTTTACAAAGCGAGAGATTCGCTTCAGAAGCCAGAGAACGTGAAAAGGCTGCTGGTACCATGTCCGTGTTTACGGAACACGAGAGCGATAGCCTGAACAATAGCTCTGGTGGGTTCCTGAGCTCTATTGGAGGTGCCTTTTCTTTCACTCCAAAGATTGTGGAACCGGATGAGTACTTCAAAGATAAGAAGTCCTATATCGAGGGACTGAGTCAACAGTACAAGGCATTCTCTAGGAACTTGGAAATTATCATCATCCAGAGACAGGATCTTGCTTCTATCACGGAAGAATTTGCCAACATTGTCCTCACATTAGCAGATTTGGAGATCAGCAAGAATGCAACAGAGATCTTCCAGGAATTCTCTGCTACGCAGACAAGAATAAAAGAACTACTGGATAGACTCTCTCTTCAAGATATGTTGACCTTAGGTGCCACTTTGGATGAGTACATGAGAATCATCAACAGCATCAAGACAGTATTTCAACAAAGAGACAAGATCTTGGTCCAATTATCCAACTCTGAATCCGAGTATAAGAAGAAGCAGGCTTCTCTTGATAAATATGTGAAGTATAACAGAACGTTGACAGATAAGATTGAGGTTTTGAAGTCTGAACTCCAAGGATTGGAACAGAAACATAAGACGGCGAGAGAAAGATTCGAAAATATCAGTGCTACCATCAAAGAGGAATTAGCAGCTTTTGAAGTGGAGAAGATCCATGATTTCAGAAACTCCATTGAGATCTTCTTAGAGAGCACTATTGAATCTCAAAAGGAAGCTGTAGAGCTCTGGGAAACTTTCTATAATCTCCACCTCTCAGCTTGAGACAGTCTACTATTGTTTGTAACGATTAGATGAATCTAACAACGATCACTTTTTTTGCTTGAGTATATACACAGTTTAAATCTATTCTTCATCATCGTTGGTCTCCTTTTGTTCACTTGCAAAAGCGGCATCAAGCTGATCGAAAACCTCCAGTTGATCACCAATCTCACCAGATTTGATAATCATGGAATCAAAGGCAAAGCAGTATTTAGCATTCACAACAGTATTGTTAGAGATCTGTGGCAATTGTGGGTATCTTTGAGAGAAATGTGTCAAGATCAACTTGCGTGCCTTCATGATATTGGACACCTCGATCGCTTCATTAATGGTACAATGTCTCTTCTTCTTAGCTTCTTCGAGTAGGTCATTCTCCAGCGTGGCTTCATGAATCAAAAGGTCACTATCTTGGCCAATGACTTCGGCAAACATGTAGTGATTCGGTCTTGTATCACCAGAGTAAGACACTTTGAATGTATTTGGGCCGTCATCCAATTCCATACAGTCATCACCAGCCAGGTTGAAAGTTATGGAGACACTATATGCCCAATCACAATGATATGCACGACAAGTTGCAAATTTCTTGATACCAACATCTTGGAATAACTTCTGAATAGAACTTATGTCCTTCTTGAACTTCACCATCTCTCTTTCTTTCCCGATGGTTTCATCGCTGAACTTGTCGAACGGTATCTGTGCGACTTGCGGTCTTGTCTTGCCAACGAGAAAGTCTTCACAACTGATATGTGTGATCCTGTCAAGCTGTGAAACATTACTTTCCACTTTTAACCATTCTTCCACGAAATGCGCATATTGCCAAGGCGTGACAAGAAATAACTTCTGCGTGTTGTCTTGGTTGAATTTGAGCCATTCCTTGATGATAGATATGATGCCCAAGTGATGATCAGCGTGAAGATGACTGAGAAAGATTACTTGAAGCTCCTGGAAGTAGGTCCTCATGTTCTCCTGACGTAGCGTTCTTCTCATATTACCAATGGTGTTCTCACCAGCATCCAAGAGTATAGATCTGAAAAATACCTTATCATCCTTCTTGTATGGAACTCTGACAAGATTAGAGATGACGTTTCTGTATTTTGAAGGAAGAGCGGAACCGGTTCCAAATGTGATTGTTTCGACTTGGTCTTTGAGTGAAAGATCAAGATTGATCAGTTGTGCAGATACGGAGGTCAAGTTCAGGATCTGCTCTTTAGAACTCTTAGTCTTGAGGTTCAATGGACTAACTTCAGTCTCGTAGGTTTCACTCCAGCTTTTATCAGTCTTGATCTTGACATTTGTGTCGTCAAATGCATATTTGTTGTGTTGACTTGTGATTGTGGCCTCAACATTGATGAGTTGACCTTGCAGTAAGACCTTGATGTTCTTCGGTATGTTTTCTGGAATGAACTTCAATGCTTCAGTGGCTTCTGGGAGATTATATTTGTTTAGTTGAAGGGTCTTGAGTTTCAAAATGACATTGGCGGAACCGTTGAAAGTCAGTGAGTTTGGACAATAGTGTGGATGAGACACATAATGAGAACAATCTGGACCAAAAGATTGAATGAAGTTCAAATATTCACCGGTAAATGGTTCAAGGTCCTCTCCTAAGAAATGATAGATAAGACCAATTTTCTCACCCCAGTTGGCAGCAAGAGCAGACATCATGTAGCTCTTAGATGGGATATCAATTATCAATATTCTCTCAAATGCTCTTTGCTCAGAGAGAACTTGGTTAGGTTCGATCACTGTACCATCTTCAAGTGTTACCTGCTGACCATTAGCCAGCTTTGCGAATGACGGGCCCTTTGGGATTCCCAGCTCTTTAGCTCTCTGGGGGTTGAATTTACCTCTCACAGGATGTAGATCCACTGCATAGCATGTCGATGCGGAGTTCAATTCTGGCTCTGGAAGCTTGACATGTATGTATGGATCCGAATATCTGGGATCACTCTGCCGCATTGTGAGGCCATCATCTTCCATCTTCACTGGGATGTTGTTCTTAACATCCAAAGGAAACATACGTCCAACGATAGAGCTAAGTGTATTACTGACGGCTTCTATGAATGGTTGTTCAGGCTCGGTAGTTGAAGATCGAAGCACTATCGATTGGATATCCATGATGTCATCTTTATGAACTGAACCATCCTTGATAACCTTTGGCCTCAGATCCATGCCGAATCTGAAGACGAAATACCTCCACGTTGAAACTATATAGTCCAGGATATTCGAGCCATGGTATAGGTTGAGGTCTTTCTTGCCCTGATCACTTACGGTTAATATCATCCCTGGTAAGCCACCCATACCCTCCCAATCCAACTTACCCGTGAGGAAGATACCAGATAGTTTTGACACACGAAGCTTCTGTTCATTGAGACTTCTCTGTAGACCTTCTGGGACTTTTCCAAACAAATATCTCTTTCCCTGAGAAGTATGGAGTAATACTGTTGGATGGTGGATGTCCGAAGTCGGATGAGTGACGGTTCTGAAAGGATACATGGCTTCTGGTATTGGTGCTCTTGAACCTTTCTTTCTAGGTGGAGGTGGTGACTTCTTCCGTGATGTAGTCTGTACCGATCTCCTAAGGCTCAGGGACAACCTCGTCGGCTTCAAGGCTTGTGTAATGAGGACCAATGTGGAAAAAGGCTTTATGGTTAGGCGATGCCCTTTTTGTTGATTTGGATTTGACTTACTTCTTCAGAGAGACAGCGAATTGAACATGAAACACAAGAAAAAAATGCCAGCAGAGGTAAAACAAAAAGCAGTTTTAAACCAATCTATGCCACTGAGCAGTTTAACAAGGTGTCCTTTTGGTGGATTTTTAGGAGATCAACAGAGAGCTCAGCGGCCCCAGAAGACTTTTTTTCCTCGGGATGGGCCACACACTACAAACAAGTATGATAAATGTAGAGATCTTTTAATCTATGAACGCAAATGGGCAGTCGCATTCTTATAGAGGCTCTGCCATATGAATGCCTCACTGAGCAATAATTCAACGTCCTTTTCGGTCCAATTTTTCGTCGGCGGGTCCTGGAGAAACATCATAATCTCCTGGAATTCCATCTTCTTTAGTTCATCACTCCATTTCACCAAATATGCCGCACATACATAGACGTGGAACTCACTGAAGCCATTTGTCTCACTGAGATAAGTATCCCACATACGTATGGTGCTCTCCATGCTGATTTCTCTCATTAGGAGACAATTCATCCATCGGAAGGAGAATTGGATGAACTCGACATTCTCACCCACCAGGTGGTTATAGAGCTCCGCATCGATTCTGTTAATCAAATCTTTCAGCTCTTGCACCTGTCGTAGGATACCAGGTTGGGCATGAATGTAATTATCCTGGATCCCTTCCAATAATTTTGTCAAACACCAGAAAGTGTCAGCTTCAACTGCATCCATCGTTTCCTTTGATAGAACTTTTGGATCAAATTCTCTAATGTCCATATCATCTTCGATATAGGCACTCAAGAAAGTTTGGAAGAAGGGGGTAGCTAAGTCATTAATACCCTGAACATAACCAGATGCTGGGTGTCTCACTGCCCATAGATAAAGAATCTTCTCCAATGATCTCTGTGTGGTTTCATAACCGTAGAGCTTGATGCGTGGATTAGTTCTTGGGATGTCAATTTCAATCTGGTGCCATGTCTGTTGCTCTTTCTCCTTCGTGAATTCCTGATCTATAAGGTCAAGATATTCCTGTCTTTTTCTTGCCAATTGAGACACTCTTCTGTCAGAGTTTGTAGGTAGATACCCAACAAGCAATTGCCAACCGATTGGTCTAAGCTCAGAAGGGATACCATTCCAAGCCATCTTCTTCAGTTTCTCCAAATCCACATTTGGTTCCTGCATGAGCTTTTTGAATTTCTGAAATCTTGAGATGATTGCATTCATCTCCTCTAGTTCCTTTTTGGATTCCTCTTCTTGCCTTATATGAGGTCCATACATCGTATACAGTGAATTGGAAGGGTCTTTGACAATACCATCAACATGAGCCTTGACACCCGAGTCATCAGGGTTTTTAATAAACTTCCTTATGGTTGGATACTCAAATGTTGGTCGACTCTCAAAGAACTTAGGTTGGGAGTTCACAGAAGTGAGACAGTTGTCCACGTTTGAATCCCAATCATCATCCCAATCTGTATATTGACCTGAATCTCTTGGGGTTGACCCTGCGGACCCCCATTTCTGTGGACTCTTATGATGCTCTTTCTTCTTGGATTTGTTCTTCCTCGTAGTGGATGGTAAACTGATTGTGGAGCCTGTGTCGTTAGTGATACCCAAATGGGAGAAGGATGCACCCATAGTTCTTTCTTGATCATCAGCAACGACTGATTTCTTCTCTTTGAAAGCAGACGAGAGCGACCTAAGAAAAGATGGTGTGGAATGCACTGCATTACCTCTACCACCTCCGTCATCGAAGACGAACTCGTTCTGATCTGTCATGAATGGTTAGTATGATTCACATGTTGTCAGCGAGTACAAACATACAAACTTGAACCATCTCCTGACATTGCTGTTAGCTATTTGTAGATATTATTCAATAGAATCACTCACTGGTTGATTTGAAGAGCTTTTTCTTCCCATTTTTGCAATGCGATTCTAATGGCCAACGGATAGTTCTTTTTGGTCAAGAGTATGATTCCTGTTTTCACACCAAATCAGTTATCAAAGAGCCTAAATACCACAGTTTCAACACTAAAGATCAATAATACACACTGAATATCCTCTTACCCCCTTTGTATATCCTCCGAAAGCCGGTGGAGAAGTGTGCGAATGATCAAAGCATTCGTCGTATAGAAAACTGCTCCTGTTCACTAGTTGGAGGAGTCAAAAAAAACAAAAACATCCCGAAAAGGGAAATTACCCAATAAATTGTGAATATGAGCCCCGTGAGCATGTCATCCAAATTGGGAAAGGTTATGAACCCAAGTGTCCCAAAAAGGAGAGGTTACGTAGCATTTGATTCTTTTTTTCTGTTTTTGACTCCGGCCCGCATGTGCCCCCGATTAGGTTCGAGGTCAAGTTTCAACCCGTGGCACATTAGGCACAAATTAGTTGTGTCAAAAAATTATAATCACTAACTGGCGGCTTCTCTTGTTAGACCAGATACCACTTCAACCGTGCTGTACTCTCTCTCTACCTCAGATATTCATTCAACATGTCCGATACCACCCAAGTTAAGCCAGTGGGCCGTACCATCCTCGCATCTACAATTGCAAAGACATATATCGCTGAAGTGGAACAAGGTGTCAAGGATCTTGGAAGATCCCCAAAGCTCGTTGGGTTCTTGGCCAATGATGACCCTGCTGCTCGAATGTATGCTGATTGGACCGGTAAAACGTCGGAATCCCTTGGGTTCACCTACGAATTGAGAGTGGTTGACAAGGATGACCTAGAGGAATCTATCATTGATGCCAATGAAGATGATGCGGTTGATGGTATCATGGTCTATTTCCCAGTGTTTGGTAACAGACAGGATCAATACTTGCAACAAGTTGTTTCCTTGGAGAAGGATGTTGAAGGTCTGAACCATAAGTACATCCAAAATATGTATCACAACATTAGATTCCTTGATGAGAGGGAGCAACAGAAATCCATCTTGCCATGCACGCCATTAGCACTCGTGAAGATCTTGGAATACCTCGGTGTCTATAATACCCTGTTGGACTATGGAAATAGAATGTATGGTAAGCAAGTTGTCATTGTCAATAGATCTGAGATTGTTGGCCGTCCATTAGCTGCATTGTTGGCCAATGACGGTGCGACTGTCTATTCTGTTGACTTGGACGGTATCCAAAGATTCACTAGAGGTGCCGGTCTTCATTTGAAGAGACACAAAGTTGAAGATGTAGACGTGACGTTGGAAGAAGTTGCAAAAAGTGCCGATGTCATTGTCACTGGTGTTCCATCTCCATCTTATAAGTTCCCAAAAGAATTGGTGAAAGATGGTGCTGTGTGTGTTAACTTCTCCAGTGAGAAAAACTTCAACCCAGATGTCAAGGAGAAGGCCTCTCTGTACGTCCCAATGACCGGTAAAGTCACCATCGCTATGCTGTTGAGAAACCTCTTGAGATTGGTTGACAACAAGGCTAACAAAGAATAAGAGTCCAGGGCTTCATTGTTTTGTTTGTAATTATGTTAGATTTGTTTTTCCGCTTTCGTTTTATCATTACGTTTACTACTTGCCACCTTTCGTATCTGATTCTCGTTCATTAAAAAAGACTCTAGATCACCTCTTCATATCTTAGCCTTCTTAGAAACAGGCTCTTCCGGTTCATCATCGTATACTGGGTCGTCAAAATCTTCACCAACTTGATCATATCTCTTCTTCAAACCCTTCATCTTTCTGGTTTGCATGTTGTTCAAATCTTGCTTTCCAACATGGACTCTACCAATCTTATCTCCCATTAAGTCAGTCTCAACATTCTTCACAGTCTTCTGTTGCAATTGCTTTGGCTTCTTCATAGCCTCTTTCTCCATCTCTGGTGATGGAGCCTCACGTCTACCAACAGCAAAGTCAAACCTTGGCCCCATCTCGTTTAATTCGACTCTTGGAACCTTTTGATTACTCTTGTAGGTTTTCAATGTGTAAACTCTGAAATGGACCAGTGGTAAAGGTTGGCCTTCTTCGTGATCACCAGCGGTTACGGAAATGATATATTGCAAACCGGCAACGTCTTGCAAGTCTGTGGTTTCACCTCTGAAAAAATCGAGGAAAAGGGATTTGATATGCTGATAAACTGGGTGACTTTCGAACACACCACCGTTGAAAGTGAACATTGGTTTCAGACCCACGGCAAATGTGGATTTTCTGAAATCATGAAGTAATTTGAAGTTCTCCATAATCATAAGTTCAATCATATCATAGACCTTGTAACCAAAAGTTCTCACAAAAGTCAAGTTATTTCTTCTCTTCTTAGTATGACTTGACAACACGAGTAAAGAACAATCATTCTTCTCAGAGAAGAACTCCAATTTAGACGCATCTTCGAAAGGTCTAATCTCGTTCTTCTTGGAGAAACGCTTGATATCTGGCTTCTTTAGGGCACTCAAGTCCACCATTGCATCGTGGAGGAGCTTAGAGCTGTTCGATCCTGGCACGAAAAGGGCAGTCTTGGTGTTTTCCACAAGTTTGGACTCTTTGTTCTTCAACGCCCTCTTGGAACGGGCATTTTTTGGCTTACTATACTTTGTTAGTATACTCTAAATCATCTGTCACTAGATATGATCAACCACATACACTGTTCTGATCATTGCGTGGTCCTGTGCTTTCTTCCTCTTTGATACCCGCTTGAGAAATTTCTGAGGAAGTGAAAAATTTCCTGCGATGAGCTGCTCGGAGAATTCCGAGGCAACATCACGTGCTCAAATTACCGGAAATCGCAGATCTCCAAAATTTTGGCGGGTTTGCAAAAGCGTAAACAAACGAAGAAACCAAATTAGCTGTCGAAAGTTAAAATTATACACGGAGATCTCCCACTGAAGCGGATACTATGCCACAGAACAGAGAAGCACAGTCGAGGCAGAAAACACCGTCGTTTGCTCCAAGGGGGTTCGCCGCGAGATCACCGCTCTCTGCAAGTGCCGATGCCAGAGCTGTTGAAGCTGCACCAAGACTCTCCTCTCGCCACTTCACCAACGCGTCTGCTGAGCTTACGAGAAATTCCAACTACGTCGTTTCTAGACTTGTTGCACTACCAAATTCCTTAAAGAGCGCAGCCAATGCTGAGTTCACTGGTGCGATTGATGAGAACACTTCACATGCCCTACTCATCTCAGATCAGTCGGTTTCTGTTTGGAAATATAGCTCGAGCGACTCCATCCCAACAACGATCCAATTGCCAGTTACACCTTCAAACAATGGATTCCCACCTATTGCTCACCTTGTGTCACCAAGTGCTGGGAGCGCCGACCCAGGAGTGGTTATTGTTAACTCCCACACAGGTCACATTAGATTCTACGAAAACATAGAGACTGCATCATCCATCGGTTTGCTTCAACGTCATAAGGGTATCGACCATATGATTAAACTCGCTGATAGGGAATTTGTCTCACTCTCAGAGTCTATCGAGCCAGCTGGGATCTTACTGACGACATCCACCGGTCGTGTCATCCTTGTGGCATTGAGAGATGCCGCTGGTAATCCGTTCATCACTATATCTGAGATTGTCCGTAGACAGTCATCTTTCTTCAGCGTATCGTTGACACCATCAAGGCAAATAGCTGCCATCAAAGCAGGCTCTGTGATGGGTCAAGGTGAACGTATCGCTGCTATGGTCACAAGAGGTGGTGATTTCCAAGTGAGATCATGTGCTAGAAATGGTCAATCTGAAGTCATTCTTCAACAAAATATCTTCAATGCTCTCCTGGAGCATATTGTGCTTGATGAGAAATACAGCGGCATAGATGTTACTAAGAAGCTGGAGGTTATTGATCTAGCACCTCTGAGCAATTTTGGGTCTCAAGATGTTTTCTTGCTTTTGACAAGTATTGGAGTTACATCTGGTGAAACATCATACGTCACTTTCATTATCAGAAGAGATGAGGATCACCTTCTTCTCTTCTCTGCATACAGAGTCCGCACTTACACGACTCCATACAAAAAGAAGCCTCAACTCTATGTTCCATCGCCAGGATCCACAGCATTCATCATGTTTGAACATGCTATTGTTTTGGTTCAATTGCCTTCTGAATTGAACCACGAGAAGAACAACAGACTGAGAAAATGGGAAGATATCATCACTTTCAGATCCGGTCTTCAAATCATCGGTAGTGGTGTTGAAAACTACAAGGAGGTTGATAACGAGATCCTTCAATTGCCTTCTGCGTATGTTATTCTGCCACAAGTTGGTGTCCTTCGAATTGAGAGACTGCAACCCAAAGAAGATGAGTTATATGAGAATCCATCTTCAGGTGTGTTGAAGTCACATATTGAACAGGCTGTATTCTATGGTGATGAAAGCACCGGTCCGTTGGAATTTGACCTCCCATTAACTTTCCAAATTGATGCGACAGAATTGAAACACGATCTTCTAGAGGTTGCTAACGAGATCATGAACTCTAAATCCCCGTATCTACCGCCCAGACTCTCATCGTTGGGTGCACATTTGCAATTACGTCAGAGTAAGTTGAAGAGATTATTGCAATACACTGCCTCAAACGTTGGTGATATCATTGACATTGATACCAAGGTTGAGCTGGTGACCGTTTTCGAAAAAGTGTCCGCTGCTCTTCATCTCTATAGAGTCCTTGATAAACATATTGTTGATGGGAATCTCAAACCAAAGATTGAGAATGTCATACAGCTATTCTCTACATCTGAAGGTGATTTCTTCCATGCTGGTTTGGATAAATTGACTGCGTTCATTGTTTCTCTTCTGAAGGCCCTTGGAGGCATTCACAATGGCGAATTCATTGCTTTCGAGATAATAACAAGATCTTTGAGTGTTGTCCTTGAAGCTGAGAAGACTTACAGATTCGGATTATTCAAATTGGCAGATTCATCTTGCAGTTCATTAGAACCTTGGGTTACCACAAATGGACTCTTCTTCCTCATTGATGAGGTCTTTGAGAAGTATGTCACACTTATGCGTTCTGAACTTCCAAATGCCAATGCTTCTCAGAGCTGTGTCGAGCTTGCTGAAATCTTGTTCTATAGCTTACATGAGAGAATGGGCTGGTTGAAAAACAAGACCCCAAAGACAAGGGCAGATCAGGATGCTTTGGATAAGGATCAAGCTTTCTATAAATCTAGATCAGGAGTTTGGACCAAGGGCCTTGTGCTTTTTGGTGCCAAGGTTGAAGCTCTGGCTATTGCTGAGACCTATCAGGACTTGCAATCCTTGGTTGAGATCTCTGATGAAGAAAGAGAGGTTGCACAAGGCACTGAACTGGAAAATGTGAACTTACGCTTTGATTACTATTTCAATAAGTTTGGGTACAGATTTGCAGAAACTCTCTACAACTACTACACACATACTGGAAAGTTTCAAGTCCTTATATCGGGATTCCCACAGTACGGCGAATTCTTGAAGAAGTTCTTTACAGAGAACGACCACGGGAAGATCTCATGGGCCAGAGATGTCTTGGATGGTGAGTACAACAAGGCTGCCAATGTTTTGCTCGCTGTTTCCCAAAAGAATGATACACAACAATCAAACAGACATCTTCAGTTGAGTATTGCGAAGCTTTCAGCTCTTGCTGATGACAATCAGAACAATGAAGTTCTTCAGACTATCCAAGAGGAGCTTGATTTCGTGGAAGCTCAAGTCAGCATCTTTGCACAAATCAACCAATTCATCAGATCTGATAGCGATCCAGCTGCACAAACCGACAGCATTGTCGCTGAGCTTCTACAAAAACGGTATAAGAGTACCGTGATTATAAAACAGTCATTCCAGAGATCTCTTAACAGACTTTTGAGCAACAGAGCCTTATCTGTAAACGAATTGATTGATGTTTTTACTCTTCTCGATTCCAAGATCACACAGACCAAATCAAACTATTTCTATGCTTTGAAGGCTCTTCATTTGAGCAATCAGCCAGAGAATGAGAAAGCAGTGAATGAGAAGCTCATTTGGAGAAGAGCATTCTTAAGTGACGACTGGGTGAGTATTATCTCTGCTGAGAACAAGTCTGATGAATGGATCAGAGAGCATACCGAGAACACCATCTTATTCGAGACTCTTTTGAACTACTTCAGTGACTGCTTGTACATCGTGAATAATGATTACCAGATCTCACTTCCAGATCTTTCAGTCCTCTCAGAGGTTGACAATGATCAAGATATACTTGCAAGATTCAAATTCATTGGTGATGATGAGCTTCAACAGCTGAAAGGTGAGATTTCATCCCAAGCATCCCAGCTAAAGGCTTTGAGATCTTCTGGAACGGATCTTGATGGTTGGATTAAGGCTTTGATCGGTACAGCCAATGAGAAGAGTGGTGCCAATAAGGTGATAAACTACAGTCAACTCACCATCCAAAATGCGTGAACCATTAATAGCATAAACAGTTGTTTTCATTACTCGTAAATCTTGTAGCTTATTCTTGCTCCTCAGGCTCATCATGGATCCTGAGCCTGACCAATGTTTCTGGCAAAGGTGGATCCGCCTTGTTTTCATAGTCTTGTTCTGTGTAGTTCATAAGACTCACTGTGGGGGTGTCAGTAAGGGCAAACTCTTATTGATATCAAGATACATACTAGACGCAAGCGATACAGACTTGATGATATGGTTCCAATTAGACATCACAAGAGCAACCGCTAGTAAACACTGTTAGTCACCAATCAGGAGATACAGGACGTATTTACTCACCTTGAGTTCCATCTGCCAATGTGTCCAGTTTTGCTTCGAGTTGCTCCAGCTGCGAGCATAAGTCACGCGAGAGCTCTCGGATCTGTGTCAGAGAGTCGAGCTCTCTCTTCTTGTCTTCTATTCTCTGCTGAAGGGACATAATAAGAGGCTGGCGATGGTTGATGGTGATCCTGAGTGGCTTGTTTTGATTTATTTTGAAGATGACGCGCGAAAAGTACGACGGTGGGTTAAAATTGAAAAGACTGCGAGATCAAGTTCAATAGCTGATCGAAGCATTTTAAAAAAACAAGAAGATATGAAAGTAAATAGTGCAATGTATTAAAAGTTCATTATGAAAATTTATTATATAAATAATAATGCAAAATTGTTCGTAAAATCATCAAATCCCCCTTGTGTCTTCCAACATCGTCTTGGCTCTTGACAACAACTTATTGTCTTCGTCAGTCACTGATCTGCTTCTTGAAGGCACCGCAACGCCACTCGTGCTTACTCTTCTTCTCTCTGATGAAGCACCCTTTAATCTCTTCAACAAGTTAGCAACCACATCGTCTTCTGTTTCGTTGCCATTACCTTCCGACTTCGTACGGATTTCCTTAGCTTTCTTGGATTGAAGCATCAACTCTTTCCTCTTCTGGTATATCTTGTTCTTCTCTTCATTATCCAGGTTCTCCTTCTGTGCCCTCTTGAAGTCATTTGCAAAATCTTGGAACTTCTGCAAGAATGTTGATCTAGAGACAGAGTCAGCTGGATTCTCACCGAAATATTTCATCAGCTTTTCAAAGTCACCAATGATGAACTTGTGTTGATCCTCAAGAAGTTGACACTTGCGTAGAGCCTCTGGTAGTTTCGGATTAATCTTGGTGAGCACGCGATCATCTGGATGGAAAGTCTTTGAATCACTTAAGTTACCAGATTGAACAGAAAGTTCAATGTTCCTCACGCTTTTAATGAACGTTATAATATCAGTTGACAACTGTTCAGTGGAAATTTTCACAGTTTCCTGAAGTAATAGCAACTCTTCAAGGAACTTCAAGTACTCAGGATAAGCTGTTCTTACCACCTTCTCCACGTAATGGAGGAATGTCTTCTGGTTATGATCCTTGATAAAGCTCAACTTCGACAAACTGGCAAGCTTAAAACCATCCACCTGCTTTCTGTTCATGAAGTTACCGATCTCTCTGATAATGATGAATAAGTTCTTCAAAGCCTTCGAGTTCTTGATAGCTTTTACAGAATCGTCAACTCTCTGGATCTTGGCTACCAAATCATGGTAATCCTTCTCATAAGTCTTGATCACCAACAAGCCTCTAGACCTCGATCTCCAATAGTGTCTCAAATTTACACAGAGCTCTACATAGATCCTATCTGCTCTTTCTAACTGTGTGATATCCTTCTCAGGAGCCTTTCCAAGAATGAAATCAGTGGAATAAGGTTTGAGGTTCTTCAAGATATTACTCGAAACTGTGCACAGCTCATCCTTGTTGAAGAATTCCAAAACGCTAATACTTTCCATCACATCTGAGTCACATTTCAACACCTTCAGTACTAATTCATTCTCAGAGAGAGCAGCAAACATGTGTAAGTTGATACCAAACTGTTGTGAGAGATCACGAGGCAAGAAACTAATGAGCTCCTTCTTGTCAATTGGGGTCATAGGGGAAGCCTTCTTTTGGATTTCCTTAACAGTGAAAAGATCTTCAACCTCATTCAACACACCCAACTCTTTCAACTCATCGATCCTAGAGTTAGAGAGAGCGTCACCCCAGAAAGTGTCTTTCACAAGATCATCATTGATCTTATCCCAGTGTAGCTGTTTCAACTTTCTAGAAGGTCTATGTAGTTGTCTCGACAGTTCATCGATTCTAGAGGATTCAGGCTTCAGAGTTGTGTTCACCTTCAATTTCGGCTGTGACAAAGTTGAAGGAGGTGGCGGTGGAGGAGGAGGTACAGGAGGCGTACCAATTTCTTCCTTCTTCAAAAGATCAGGTTGCGATTTCGACATGAATCCAGGTATTGGGGGCGGCGGTGGTGGTGGACCGGCGGCTTCTTTCTTAGTGAGATCTGGTTCAGATTTTGACATGAAGCTTGGAACTGGGGGAGGAGGAGGAGGAGGCGGAGGAGGCGGAGGAGCTGCGCTCTTAGATGGATCAACTTTAGCAGTAGCCAGGAAGTCAGGAAGTTTTGGTGGCGGAGGAGGAGGAGCAGATGCTGTCGATTGTGTAGCCGGTGTAATATCCAGGAATTCAGGTAACTTTGGTGGGGGAGGAACTGCAGACACTGGGGTTCCTGAAACCGAAGGCATAGTGACAGAACTCGAACTCATTGAGAACAGTGGCGGAGGTCCAAATGAAGCCACATCTTCATCTTTCACAATGATATTTCCTGTATGTACTGATGATCCGTATATAAGGAGACCTGATGGTTGCGAGAATGTCACCCGAACAGAAGCCATAGGATTCGATGTCAAACCAGCAGTGTGGATATCTGGTACACTAGTAGAAGCATTGTCGTTAGACGAACCACCTGATGAGTTGAGGAAATCTGAGAGTACTGGAGCTGGAGGTGGAATCGAAGCCAATGGGTCGATACTGTCGAACGGATATGAGCCTGCAGATGTTGACTGAAATCCTCCTGTACTTATAGCATCAAGATATCCTGGCATACTTAGGGGCAATGAAGAGGCACTTGAAGCTGGAGGTGGTAATACATTGCTACCAACGCCAGAAGGATAACTGCCTTGGGCCACCGAAGAACCATTAAGGAAATCATAAGCAACAGTAACCCCCTTATAGACACCACTCGGTGCCACGGTACCGGAAGATGAAAGGAGAGGATGTCCATTACCAGCATGATGAATATGCTTCACACCGGATGATCCATCATGATGAGAGGTACCCATTTGTGAAGACTCTGTACGATTAGACCCAGAGTAAGATCCAGCGTTTGACCCCATAAGTGATGGTCTGGTACCTGAAACAACAGATGAGTAATTGACCACGGGCGCCATATTACCTGAAGAAGGACCAAGAACATTGACTTGCCTGGATGAAGAGTACGTAATCACACTCTCAAAGGAAGAAGATGAGCTATTATTGGTGAGACTCTCGAGGCCAATCTGTCCATTGCCCCCACCAGCCAAAACAGAGCCTCTCATTCCATTTACTTGTGGCATCGTAGCGGTATCGGATGCATTTCCAACTTGTACAGGACCACCAATACCACCAATGGACTCCCAACTTGAATCCGGGCTTCGTGAAGCTGGTGTATCGGCTTCAGTATCAGCATTAGCCAGTACCGTATTGCTCAGAAGGGACAGCGAAGACTTCGAGTGTATTATTCCAGGAGATCTTTTGCCCTTATTCTGTGATTGCGAATAAGAAACATTTGAAGCCTGTTGTGCTTTACGTAGAGATTGGAGTAAGTTCTGTGAGTCTTGGACATATGATCGTGATGGCTTTGCAGAGAATAGTGGTTGATTCGTGAGTGAAATTTTGGCAGAACTCTTAGAATATTCATATTTCTGAGATGCAATGACATTCTTCATTTCATCAATTGTTGTTTTGAGCTGTAAGATCTCCAAATCTTTCCCCTCGAGCCGTTGTTGTAACTCATCATTTCGCTTGAAGATATCATTTCCAGATACACCTAGACTCTCCTTCAGCATTTTGATCTCCTTCTCCAGTTTCCCAGACTTTTCTTCAAAGATTTGAGCTTCATTCATTGCACGTCTCGCGAGTTCATCAGTGGTCATTTGATCCATGAGTTTCTGAATGGAGATATGCAGAATAGATTCACCACCTTCAGAAAGCGAATTAGACTTGCTGACTTGTCCCACCAAAGTCTCAATGAATTTGAAGAGCTTCAAACTCTGAGAGAGCGAATTGGATTCCAGGATCTCCAACAATTGCTGCTGAATGTTACACACCACTTCGAACAGTTCTTCGTCTGAGCTTGTACGTACCTTAATAGTCTTTGTCATCAGGTCAAACTGTGAATCACCGAGGTTCAGTTCCACAAGGATATCATTAGCAATAGTGGCCTGTTCCATGGATTTGTAGCTTTCAATTTGTTCATCAACGAGCTGATCATCTATCAGTCTCATCTTTTGGATCAATGCATAGAGTCCTGACTCTTTCAATTTTAAATGGATGATTTTCTTGTCATTGGGGGACTCAGCGCCTTCAATGAGTGATATAATCAAGAACATTGAACTCAAAATAAGTTCTTTCAAGACCATATTGGTAAACACGAAGAAATCTTCACTTAGGACGTCTTCCAAGCTTTTCAACCATGTATCAAATAGTATCGACTGTGATAGCCTCGAGAAGGACTTGAGGATATTGTTACGACCCAGAGGTGGAGACCAATAACTAATGAGGACCAAGACTTCTGTGAGAGTCTTCCTATTGTTGATCTTTGTAGATTCTAAAAGTGTTTTGACAAGGAACTCAACTAAATGAAAATCTTGAGCCACGATATCGGAGCCTCTGGGAAGATTTATGATATTCTTGAAACAATGGATAACCAGAAACTCCTTTTCTTCATCCAGCTGATTGAGTTGGATCTCTGTGAGTTTAAGATGGCCATCAATCCCCATGAATTCCTCCACAAAGTCTCTTGTCCTGAGTAATCTCTCCAATTTGTGCAATTCCTTCGATCCAAGGCGTTTCATTCTTGACACGAACCATCCAGCGTCATATGTCGTTGTCGATGGAGCATCAGGCTGGTAGTGGTCCTGACAGATCAGTTTCCATTTTCGGAGTATGGATATAGATCTCAAGTTCCTCAATGCATCTGAAGTGAAAGCCCTCGATCTGAGCGATTCTTCAAATAGCGCCTCTACGATCTCGTCACTTGGTGGTTGATCTTTGTCAAAGTTCAAGAACTGATACTCCAGTTTTGAAGCGTCGACAACTTTAGGAAGTGGTTGATGTTCAACAACCTTGTCTCTTGCTTGATTTGGCAGTCCCAACCCAACTATACTCATCCCCAGGTCAACTATACTCAACTGTGATCTCTGTGACTTGTCTGTTTCATCTGAATCATGCCGCGTCGGTAGATTCAGAGATGAGCCTGGCACAACCTGCTCAAGAGGGCTGGATTTAGAAACAACAGCACCTGCTAGGGAGGGATTGCTCATATCACCTGAACTCGGCGACATGACTTCTATATAGTGTTAGTACGTGGGATCAAGCAGTTGTTGTCTTAACCGCTGTCACATTCATGACGCGATGAGATGTATTGATCCAGGAAAAGAGGGGCTTTCGCGGCGCCATGACAGTGGTGAAGCCAGATCGAAGATCGAACACCAAGTACTCACACACACTCTATATAGTGAGATAGCTTTACCGAAAGATCAGTGAAGCGCCGTCTTTACAGAGAGAAACGTGAAGGTCTCGTAGGCATCAAAAGTTTTGGCTCACGCGAAAGCAAAACAAGAAGGTTTCGCGGCCAGCGAGCTTAGATCTGGGGGGGGGTGTTGTTTACAGAGCAGAGCAGAGCAGAGCAGAGCAGAGCAGAGCAGAGATCGAGAGGGCCATTGCTGGCGCCCTTTTGTTAGCGACGGTCGGCAATGGTGAGTGAGTGAGTGAGTGAGTGGATTCAAATTTCCATTATTTCAAGCGGTAGTACCACAGATTCCATGGATCAATCAGCGGTGTCGTCGCCCCAGGGAAGGACAGATCTGTCTCCGTGCACACTCCGTGCTCCCTGCCTGCCTTCCCACCGCAGCGCCAAAGCCAAAGCCAAAGCCGTCCAAGCCTCGTCCTCGGAGCTGCTGGAGGCAGCCGGCGGCAGCGGCCAAGATCTGGTGTGCGCCAGGACACAACAAACAACCGAAGCCAGCGCCAGCTAGCAGGACAAGGAGGTGAACCAGCCACACCTGGAAGGGGAGCACTCTTCAGATCAACACATCTGCTTTTCACATCTCTCTGCAGCTCGCTCGTTGAGGTCGGTCACACTAAAACGTTTTGTTCTTCCAGTTCTCTTCTTGCTCTTTCTAAGGTTAAGCGTTGCATTTTCATATCACACAAGGGCTGCAGGAGGTTTCCCGGTTCCCATCAAGTTCTCCAAAACTTCTGAAAAGCAAACAAACAACACTGCGTCGAGATCTCAAAAACACGCTAATAAAGGTCGTCCTCTGGCTTCTTCAAAGGATAAACCGAACTCTGGAACTTCATACAAGCCCTCGCAACCATCATATACATTCGCTCGCTTTTTCATCGGTTGTGTTTGTTTCCCCCTTTTGCTAAATTTAGGGGCCATAGATCAACAACGCTCATCTGCGCTGAACGCTGACAGTTAGAAGGTTATTGCGAAGATGGCCAACACTACAGGTATCGCCGTTGGATGTGCTATTGGTATACCTACGTTCTTCGCCTTCTGTATCGCTTTTTTCTTTCTGAGAAAGAACAGGAAGAGGCTTGATAAGGAAGACCTCGAGTATCAACAAAACCAGGAGATCAGAGAAATCGACCAGGACCTCTCATATGATAACATGGACCAGCTGAAGGTGGATAATGAACAGCAGGGCTTTAATAATGGCCTCACGAGCGAGGAATCTGACCAGGAAAGGCGAGAGAAGAGCCAAGAGGACTTGAACAATGACAACAATAGCAATGGTAACGGATCTAATAAGAAGCAGAGATACGTACCAGCGTATAAGAAGAAGATGAGGTCTTCGATGAACAATCTCGGGAACTCAAGAAACTCGTCATTCTCAAATCTCAACCCACCGAACGCCTTGGGGTCGTCAAATGCTTCGATCAACACTAATTCAACGAACTTGACGGATAACTTCTACACAAACGTCCCAGTACTTGATAACGATTCACAGGCAAATGAAGCATCAACGGCGAACAGTGTAGATCTAGCAAGATCTTTACAGCTTCCGACACCTTCTTATTCTAAGAGACCACCAATGAATCGTACTTCTTCGACTTCGACAATCCATACCGAGGAGGAATACGATCTCAAGAATAACTATGATCTCGCTAATGAAGGTGAAATCCAAGAGGAAGACCAATATGAGAATGAGTTCACGAATTATTCAGAGAACAAGAGGGCTTTCATCGAAGGTCTAAGACCAAAAGTTGATCAATGAGAAACCCCACATATTCCTTCATCTCATACCTCTCATGCACCGTGGACCTATATATTGGAGTTTAAGCTTGATTTTACTGACTTGTATATCGCATTTGGAGACTTCATCTCCCTCTTATTCAAGACATTTGTATGATTTTTTTTCGTATTTACACGCTTGGTAGTATATTCTTGAATTCCACTCCAACGGGATATGTACATGCATTCAGGGAGTCTATTCTCTCACACAGAGAAGTCAACACTATCATCAGCCAACAAATCGTACTTCTCGCCGTTAACTTCCAAACTCCATTCATGGATCAAGAACTCCTCACGTCTACTAGATCTATCAGCCACCAATCTGACAACACCCTCGTTCTTAGAACCCTTCACTGTGAAAGTGATATTCACAACGCCTTTCACTTGGTTTAGCTCACCGCTGATCCATGGATAGATACTAGCGAAATCGATCTCATCTCCGAGGACTTCTCTGATGATCTTACTTCTTCTCAAGAAATGTAACGTAGTGGTGACCACTGGAGAGTTCTGCTTCTCATAATTGAACATCAACAGCGAGGCAATACCCATGAGTACCCAGAACCCGACAAACTGCACACGAGATCTAGTACGGTCTTTCAGAGGGTCTGGTAATTCACGGTCCACGGTCATTGGCTTCTTGCCGGTCTCTGGTTTGGAATCTGGTTTGGCATCTGTGGTCTGGAGACGCACTGATTGTGCAAAAGTTGCTCTTGGTAACATGCGTAGCGGCTGCAACACACGAGTGGCCGTCAATCTGAAGGGAAGCATTTCTTTATGGGATTGTTGGGTGCTCTTCTGTCGTTCTTCTGAGTATGTTCTTCTAGTGTCCTTCCAAGGACTTTGTTTTTTCCGTCTCCATGTTTTCCACCAGGGCAACACCGCAGAGGCTAATACGCCATAGGAAGCACATTGGAGGGAAGGGACAGATGGCCAAGATGGGAGAAGAGAAGGATGTCGAGGTCATCCAGAAGGTCATGGATATTGCACAGCGGCAGTTCAAAGAGCAGAATTATACGGACTGCCTCAAGTTGTTTTCAAGAGCCATAAGTTATGCAAGATCGATGGACCAAGAGACAATAGCTGAGGTGAGGAAGTCGTACGGGTTGAAAGAGAGGCCTTCATACCTGAAGGAGACACACATGATCCATCATCCTAAGCTTGTGTCGATGCTGGACTGCAGGGCTGCTGTGCTTGAAAAGCTGAACAAGCTCGAGGACGCGTTGACAGATGCCACCATGATGGTACGCGTCGAACCATTCAATGCGAAAGGATACCTACGGTCAGGGAAGATTCTACAGAAGATGGAATATATGAAAAAGGCTCTTAAGAGGTATGAGGAAGGTTTAACAATGCTCAAGGTTGGGAGGGATCAATTCAAGCTGAAGTTGAACGAATCCATGTACAAAATCTTGAAGGATCAAAAAACCATAGTCAAGAATAAAATCGTTTACGATCTAGAGCAGAAGGATACTATCAAGAAGAATACTACTCTGGCTTCAGTATCTTCTATAATGGAGACCACACAAGGGAAGGCCGCTGCAGAAGGCCCTAAAAGGAAGAAACACAAGGCTGACTCAACAGAACCACCTCAAAAGCCTCTTGATCCGTTGAAATATCTACCACTGGAGATCATACATAGGATATTGTCATTGATGTCCCTGAAATCTGCATTGAGATGTCGTCAAATCTCTCGAAAATGGAACTCATTAGTACCGGAGTTGCCTCTATTTAATGATATCCGCATGTCTCCATATGTCACTGTGAAAGACGTATCCAACTGTTTTCAAGTCCTTGAACGCTCCAAGAAGGGATCCGTCCATAAGAAGATCCAAAGACTTCATATTCCATCAATGAGTGTCAGTGGAGAACGCGGAATATTGAGTCAAATCCTGCAGAAGTCGAAAATCATGATCATGGATACGTTGGACTTGACCTTCATGGACATCACTATGCAAGAACTTGTGGAATCTTTCCGACTATCCGACAATGTCAAGTTTGTCTTAAATCATCTAAAGCATCTTAGATTGACGTGTGTCTTTGTACCGAGATACGAGGAACAACTACTTGAATATCTCCCAGTCTTGCAGTCTATCACCCTTGTGCCAGCACCAACTAGGAAGGGTTTAGCGCTACCTAAATCATACACAGCATCTGCATCAATATACCCAGAGCTCAGAGATCTAACCATCATTGGCGACTTAAAGAAGAGGTACCCATCTGTTCCGTTTGAGCACTTCTTTACGAGAACAGCGTCTGGCCAACTTCCAAATTTACGCTCTCTAGTCATCGTTGGCTATGACTTCTCCAGCCTGAACTCCACGAATGGAACCTTTAACTTCCTTCAGAGCTTCCCAGAGCTACACACATTGGTATTTGAGAATAACAGATCACTTGCATTGAGCACGCTGCTGAAGTCCCATGATGTTGTGCGACTATCTAAATTGAAGAAATTTGTGTTCCGTGAACCAGAAGTGAGAAATATCGAAGGATTGCAAGTATATGAACTCGATTACTTGCGTAACATTTTTGGCCACCTACAGATCTTAGATCTCACTGGGAGCAGCATATCGTACCCAGGGTTAATCAAGCTGTTGTCAGTTTGTGGAGAGACGCTCAAACATCTATCCATTGGCTTCTGCTCCAATATTGTCTTCAAGAAAGGAAGATTCACAAGGGATGAATTACTTGGTCAATACTTCAATTTTGAGCGCGTGGCTAAACTGTGTCCAAACTTGGACTCTCTCTATCTGAATCAGTCTATGGAATTTGGAGACTATTCATTAACAGAGATGACGCAGGAAATCACTTTGAAGAACGCATTTCCGAAATTGAGGCTATTGGATCTTTCTTTCAACAATTTGAGTGGATATAAGATCTTGGAATTGTTGAAGGCAAAGAAGATACATAATTTGATTCTTCATGGCGTCAACATCCAACCAGAGACCATCAAGGTTATTGAGAGAGTTTACTGTAAACGTCTTGAGAGCAGATTGGATAAACAATACTGGAGGGAGTACGGTGTAAATAGCTGGAATCCATTTTAAGAGAACGAATCATAAATTATTCTATCATTTCAATGAAGGCTTGACCTTTAGTGAGTTAGGCTTCGAAACTTTGAAGAGATTGGTCTTCTTGAATTGAGCTGCTGGTTTCTTGATACCTCCTAGAGAGATCCTGATTGGTTGGTCATCTCTCTCCAGTGGCTCTTCATCGTCCTCCTTCTCTTCAGTAATAGATTCTTGCTGGCCCCTTTTGATCTGCTGTTCCAATAGCTTTGCGCTCAGTGCCTCGTCATTCTTCTCTGCTTCTGTCTTTTGTTTCAACATTGCCTTTCTCATCACTTCATCACCTGAGTTGTTGATGTAGGCGATATCGATACCATTGAGACTCTGGTCAGTCTCGTCGGTGATCTTTGCATTTATAATACCCTGGCGACTCATATCTTGGATGAACTGTGATAAGGAAGACCATCTCGTTGCAGTTAAATGGATATGATCCTTCTGTTGGATCAGCTGGTTGTAGAATCTATTAGCGTTGATACTCTTCTCACCGTGGTAGTTCCTAAGCTGCGAGATAAAGTTATCCTGGAATTTCTTAGAGAAGTCATCAATTTCACGTTTCCCTATACTTGAGATTCTCTTGATGTGTGATTCGCTTCGTATGTGGCACTTGAACCCATTATCGTCTCTGCATTGCTTCTCACATACTTGGCAGTACCACTTCAACTTCTGCAGCCCTTTCATCTTCATCTGCTTTGCCAGGTACTTTGGGGTACCGAACTCTGCCTTTCCCATCGTTGCCTGATTTTCTTTCTTCGTTCTTCTTTCTTTCTTTAAGTTCACAAGTTGAAAGTGATTTTTATGTCAAAAAAAAAACGACACTTCTGCACCAAGAAACTCCGGTCAAAGGACGTTGCTACTAACCAAAGACAATCATTTCAGATCATGTTCACATTTAATAGACTACTCAGGTCACTGAGGCCGCAGAGGGAAGTTGCCAGTGCCTTTGGTCATTTTTACAACCCAAACAGCCAGAAATTCTTTGCTAAGAACTCCACGCGTCTCTACGCCACCTATAGACGGTTCAACAACGAAGTCACATCTTCAAACCCACTGCAGGACATGCACCTCAGAAAAGTCGTCGTTGGTATAATTGGTGTAGGTAGCATAATCTACTTCACACATCTGGAAGAGGCGCCAGTTACTGGCAGAAGCCGCTTCATTTGGACTTCTGAGAAGATGGAGAGATGGATCGGTGATCGCTCTTACCGTGAGCTCTTGAATGAATACCGTCGGAATATCCTCCCTGAGAATCATCCACAGACAGTCAGAGCTAGAAGAGTGTTTAAGAAGATCTTAGAAGCGAGCCCTGTTGATGAGGCTACGTTGGATTGGAAAGTGCATGTGATTAACGATCCACAGGCACCACCAAACGCCTTTGTGCTCCCAGGCGGCAAGGTGTTTGTCTTCAGTTCTATTCTCCCAGTATGTGCCAACGATGACGGTCTTGCCACTGTTCTCTCGCATGAGTTTGCGCATCAGCTGGCAAGGCATACCGGTGAGAA
The DNA here is from genome assembly GCA_003708225.3 of Williopsis suaveolens. Lineage (NCBI taxonomy): Eukaryota > Fungi > Ascomycota > Saccharomycetes > Phaffomycetales > Wickerhamomycetaceae > Williopsis > Williopsis suaveolens. The sequence goes on along the minus strand of PPNS03000039.1, from coordinate 33,805 downwards.
CATCTCTGCTGCCCCAATCTACGGTCTCATCTCCATCGCGCTGTATACAATCACAGGTGCAGACTTCTTCAATAACCTTATCATGAATGCAGTGTTCAAGATGCCAGCGTCGAGAGAGATGGAGACAGAGGCTGATTACATTGGTCTCATGCTCATGTCCAAGGCCTGCTATGACCCAGGGGAGGCCCCTAAACTATGGAACAGAATGTCCAACTGGGAGAAGAGCACTGTAGTGACCAGAATGCCGGAGATGCTATCTACACACCCGGCATCTGAGAGAAGAATCCAAAACATGGATAAGTGGCTGCCAGAGGCATATGATGCCCGTGAGGCATCCCATTGTGGCCAATATTCCGACTTTTTGGGTCTCAGAGGCGAGATTTGGTAACCTTTCCTCAACTAGATTACGTTCAGTACATTGATAATACTATTACAACACCGTATATATGCTTATGATATTGGTAGAAGTCTGCTCAATCTTTGCACTTTTGACGGCTTCAGCGTGCGGCCCGCAACGCTGCCCTCGGAGAAATTTCCGAACGGGGAAACCAAAATATCAAAACTATAAAGGCCCTTTACAGAGTTCCGCAAGTCCTGGCAGAACAACAAAGCAGTGGCTGGAGAGGGCTTGGGATACAGCTCGTATAGACTGATATTGTTGTTTTGATAGTTGTACTTTTGAGCTACATCCAGAAGTTATGACAGAAAAGAGGAAAACGGTCCAGATTAATCCCCTTGATATCACTGAGTCACTAGGGTATACCACTTTCAGAAGAGATTCGCGGAAACCGTGGACCAAAGAAGAGGATCTGACTCTGAGAGACCTCGTTAATGAGAAGCTATTGGAGCTTGGCTACCCACAGGGTATTGATTCTTTGAAAGAGACAGAATGGCATCTTCATTCGATGGATTTGCCGCAAAGAATCGATTGGGAAGATATCAGTAAGAGGCTCCAGACGAGAAAGTCCAAAGATTGTCGTAAGAGATGGATGAACTCATTAGATCCAAACTTGCGAAAGGGTAAATGGACCGCGGAGGAAGATCAGAAGCTGATAGATGCGTTTGCCAAACATGGGTCATCATGGCAAAGGATATCGTTGGAGATTCCTGGGAGAACAGATGATCAGTGTGCCAAGCGTTATATAGAGGTGCTGGATCCAAATACAAAAGATAGATTGAGACCATGGACGGAAGAGGAGGACCTTAGTCTGATTAAGAAAGTGAAGGCATATGGTACGAAATGGAGAACTATTTCATTAGAGATGGAGAGCCGACCAAGTTTGACATGCAGAAACAGATGGAGAAAGATCGTCACTGATGTTGTGAGAGGTAAGACGAGTCCTGAGATCAAGAAGGAAATAGATAGTATTCAAGGAGGTCTTTCGAAACTGGAGGAGATCAGTGAAACTTTGAAGAATGAACAGAAAGATGGCGAGAATGAGCCACTGGATGAAGTAGTACCAGCAAGAGCTACCATTCAACAGCTGCATCCTAGAAAGGCGAGACATAATAATGATGGCCGTACGACACTTGGTGGGTCTGGTCTTCCATTTAGTAACCCAGGGCTGGCAGAAGCGCCCAAACCAACATCAACGGAGATGGATTGGAAGTTCACATTGAAGGACTCGTCAGGATTATCGCTATCGAGCGGTGTTATTGCCACCACTGAACTTGCACAACAACTCATCGAAGCTGTTAAACAGAACGATCTGAAGATCTCTCTCCATCAACATATCCATCACCATTATTCTTCAATCGGTGCTGGGAAGGGGCAGTCACCAGAGGACTCTGCATCTAATCTGTCAAGCCACAACCAAGCAGATGATCTGATTACGCCGAATAGATATAACCATTTCAATTATCTTCCTGCCATGGCTCAACCGCAACTCGAGAGTTCGAATCTCAGTTCAAAAGAGAGTGACTTGAGCAGGCTGTTGAACCCTAATAATCAACAGAACCATCATAATGAACAACATCAGAGTCAGCATCAGCATCAGCATCAACAAGGTCATCACCCGTCACAGCATCAGTCACAACGCTCACAGCAGTATCAACACCCAGGCAAGAAGAGAAGAATGTCTGGCTCAAGCAACGGCAGCCGTAAAAGAGACCGCCGTTATTCCAACGAGAAGCGCAGACAGAGCGAGACTTTCTTATACGATGAACTTGATGGTGAGGTGGACTTTTGGGAGAAGATGGGAACGTTGTCGCAAATTGTTAACAGTGGTGTCAACAATGAAAACAAAGTGTCCTATCGTCACCAGCGCGGTCACAACAGCAGTATGCAGAATGATGAACACTTCAATATAATGTACGGCGTCTTTGCTGAAGAAGACGGAGAGCAAGATATCGAGGAACTCGAGGAGGAGCTGAGAGGGATCGCTGGTATCTTACCATTCAACCCATCATAGCGGGACTACACTATTGGTATATGTGTTTTACGAAGAAATTAATAGCGAAATGAAATATTGGCGGGCCCTATTGCGTAGTATAGAAATAAATAGAGAGATGGGTGGGGAATATCTGTGCTGTGTTGTTGTTGTCGTTGTTGTGTCAATGATTTGCCTCCCAAGGGGATCATTTTCTGACAAAGTACTGAGATGCGTTCATGAAACCGACACTGGTGTCATAGACGTACTCGCCAGCATCAAGGTACTTCTGGAAGTATCCTTGGATCTCTGCACTCTCCACAATCTCCTTCTTTGGCGTAAGGCCAGTATTTCTCTTGATGCCTGCCAATGCAGTTGAGATAAGTAGAAGATCAAACGAATAGTGGACCGCTTTTCCGATCTATTGGTATTGGTCAGTTCTTGTCCCCGGAATGATCCATCTAAGCCACTTACAACTGTCATTGCTGTCTGCGTCGCTGTATTTCTTTGTAGCTCTGTTTTGGTGTTGATGTAGGTGTGTTGATGTTTTCGTGGTTATCTGAAATCACTTCATGCTGAAAATTTCAACGAGCTGACCAACAGGGGCAGGGGGGCATCAATTGGGGGCCTGTAGTTCGTAGCATTTAACAAAACATCTTGATCCATGTAGGCGGTGCTTTTAACCAGAGTCTAGAATTGCCACGTTGTCCTGCAACCGACACAGCCCTCACTAAAATCGCTCGCTTTATTTCTGTCTCGCTCACAGCCACTGGCTATTTTTTGGCTCCTCCATCGGTGTTCGGATTCAACAAACAAAGAAGGGCAGAGCCACAATAACAAACAGGAACAGGCATAGGGCGGTCAACGCAGGAAGCGCGGCAGAGAGAAGTTGACGCTGCGAATAAAATTGCCCATCTCACACGAAATTAAAAACCGTCTCAGAACTGCTATCGCCCATAGTGAAGTTTGCCTGCTCGACACCATCTCCGACGCTACCCATTGCGATGAACAAGACTACAACATCCAATGGGCCTGTGAGCCCCTGGAGAAAGCTGTTCATGCTTTGGGTGTCACTGGGAGTGCTCTTGGCCCTCGCTATTCTCTACGCTGCTACACAGTCCCCCGTTGGTGCTGATTCTCCTGAGTGTAGGTCCATCTACATGTTTCCCTCGTATGCTAGGATCAAAGGCTTCGACACTACACACACGAAGTTTGCAGTGAAATATAGCTTGTTCCTCTATAGAGAACAAGGTAAGGACAGAGTTCCTGATGAAGGCTACGAAGAACATCTGCTCGACGGGATTCCTGTGCTCTTCATCCCAGGAAACGCTGGTTCTTTCAAACAAGTGAGGTCTATAGCATCAGAGGTATCTACTATCTTTTATGGAAACAAAGATGACCAGGAGTATAAGGGCAAGAATTTTGATTTCTTTGCAGCTCACTTCAATGAGGATTTTACGGCGTTCCATGGACGCACGATGCTTGATCAATCGGAGTACTTGAATGATGCTATAAGGTTTATCCTTTCCCTTTATTCAACTCAGCCAAATCCACCTAAGTCTGTGATACTGCTTGGTCATTCCATGGGTGGTGTTGTCGCTCGTGTCATGTTGACTCTGCCTAACTATGTGGAGGATTCTGTGAATACGATCATTACACTGGCAGCACCGCACGCTGCGGCTCCAGCAACGTTCGATGGTGATATCATCAGACTTTATGCCGCTACAGATGAATTCTGGAGAACTGGACTCTTTGGTTCTGACATCGAGTCACTGGCTCATAAGAGACTTCAGGATGTGAGCATTATCTCCATCACTGGTGGTCTGTCTGATACGATTCTCCCCGCTGATTACACCACTATGAAAGGATTAATTCCAGAAACTCATGGATTCACAGTTTATACCACTGGTATTCCACGTGTGTGGACTCCTATCGATCATCTCGCCATCGTTTGGTGTGATCAATTGAGAAGGATTATCGGGTCCACTTTATTCAAAGTTGTTGATCCGTCAAGTTCGACGAGAACAAAATCACTTCAAGAGAGAATGTCAATTTTCCGTCAAAGCCTTCTTTCTGGTTTTGAAGAGGATCAAACACATGAACTTGGATGGACCGATCATAAGCCTTTGAGATTAAAGTTGAAGAAAGAACAGATACTTCTCGAGAAGAAATCATACACTCTGCAAGGATCCGACTCGAAATTCCATCTCATACCGATCTTTGATACAGTGAATCCAACGTTCTCGATGTTGTCTACAAATTTACCGCTGATTTATGACACTGACTCTTTACACTCTTCACTTCTCTTGTGTAAGGAGTACCCAGGTTTCACACCAGGTCAGAAGTCTCTGATAAATCTTGGATCTGACGAACCAGGCGTTGAAAAGAGTGATTTTGAATGTATCGACATCTCATCTGATGTCTATCCAGTTCCAAACTCGATTAAGCCTGGCTATGAGCTAAAGGACTCATCATACGGTGGTGCACAGTCTCCACTATACTCTATGAAATTAACACCATCAAAACTTCAGAACTATTCTTATGTGGTCTATCATACGGCTAAGAATGCATCTGATGATGACTTCACTAGATTCTCTTTGAACTCCACAGAAGACCTCATAGTGGAATCATCATTATCAAGCATGCTTTTTGGATCATCATTGACAATCTCCAACATATCAAGGCCATTAATCACCAAGATAACATACAAGGGTATTTGGAGCAGCCTTCTCAGTTATAGACTCAAAGCTGATATCAATTCTCCGAATACGAAGTTTCAACCTTTTCTGAGACAATACATCAAGGACCCAATTGAAACAAAATGGCACTTGCAACTATCGGAGGCAAAACACATATCTTTCCACAGTGTTGCACCATATACAACATTTGAGCCTGGCCAAGGTGACCTGAAGATTGAACTCTGGACTCCAGAAAACTCGTCTGATGCCACAATTTCACTAAAGGTGGACATACTGAAGAGCTTGAAGTTGCTTGTGATGCGCTATAGATTAGCAATTGCTTCGATTCCCGTGTTTGTGATAACGCTAATAATGATCCTACAGTTCAGAAAGTATTTCGAAACTGGAGTCTTCCCAAGCTTTGATGAGGGTATGAGGATGCTTTGTGACAACTCAATCCTTGTAATACTTTCATTCATTCTCTTGACCCCGTTGGCTTCTACTCCACTCGTGAGCACAATCTTGTATAAGCTGGGCCCATTGACACTATCTCGTCCGGATGCTTCAAGCGGGCTACGCTTGAACCAATTCTTCCTTGGACTGGAAGAGAACTACTTATGGGTCCTAGGCCCAACTTTTTTTGCTATTTCTTTCGCACTAGTGGATATCATGCTATGGACTATGAAACTCATCCTGTTTGTATCACCATACGTGATACGTTTGATCAAAAAACTTGCAATCAGGGGAAACCTTTCGAACTGGCCATTGGTGAGAACTATTCGTGAATGGAATTCGAACACCATGCAACAAAATAGACGCTTTTTTGGATCAATAATATTACTTATCTTTGTCATTATTTACATTCCATATCAGTTTGCATACGCCATTTGTTGTCTTGTTCAAGCTGTGACCACAATCAGAACCAGCATTCCTTCTAATCAGAACCACAAGGAGAAGATTGATCTTCGAAAAGTGAGCACTGCTAATTTCAACCTCACAATCATGATGCTCATGATCTGGATCATGCCAATCAACATTCCGGTTCTTGTTGTGTTTTTCCACAATGTGGCTGTTAGATGGGAGACACCATTCACCTCTCATCATAACATTCTTGCCATCTTGCCTATAATTCTTCTTGTTGGACGCAATGTTCAAGGAAATTGTTTACCACAGACCCAAGGGTTATTACAAAGAAAAATCACTGGATTCATCTTATCATATTTTGCATTCTTCACGTTAATTTACGGTCTGAGACATCTCTACTGGCTACACTACTTGCTCAACATCTTTGCGGCCTGGCTATTTATTCTTTCATTTCCTAGCCGCAGTTCATGAACTGTTCTATTATAAACGCCTCATAGAATTAGTATCCAACATTATTGTAGAAAGAAAATAAAGAGGGAGGTGTATTAGAAAAAGGTAGGCAGACAGAGAAACGGAGAAACGGAGAAACAACAAGAGTCAGAAGGACTATTGGGGATTAATCTTATGTGTGGTTCTAGCAACGAAGCCTGAATCATATTCAAGGTCTTCATCTGCACCCATCCAGTATCTCTTTGCCTCTTCTTCTGCTGCTGTTGATGGGGTGTAAAGACTCTTGTCTGGATCAAATCCATGTCTATGAGACGTAGTATCAACTCTCGTAGAAGCGGTACCTGGTTCAGAGAAGTAACTTGAGCCCTTCCCAGATGGTTGATAGAAGTGATACCCTGAAGAAGTTGGTGTTGGTGCATTGTTGGCACTAGATGCCCACATGGAAGATAATGGCAAGGACAAAGTGACAATTAAAGTGGCGATGGACAGGAATGCAATCTTTGACAAGCTGTTCACAGCATAGGAGATGATCAACAAAATGGATGGAATGATTAAGGTTTGTGTAGACATGATCAGCAAGATGTGGAAACCGTCAAATTGTTTCAAGCCCATGTATCTTCTAGACCTCACGGCACGGATCAGCTTATATATAAGCATGGCACTCATGAGGTTGATTGAAGATGCAAAGAGAATAGGCTGTGCATTCAAAGCTCCTGAAGCATAGGATTGGGTTGGGTCATTGAAAGTCGTGATCACAGATTGGACAGTGTTGTAGAAAGTGAGACCGACGACTGAAAGACCGACGAAGAATGAGAGTGAGACCATAGAACGACCGAGCCATTTGGTATCTGGACCTTGAAAGATAGTACGCACTTGAAAGATCATAGAAACCTCAATAGCGATGATCAAGAACAACTGGAAGAAGCTTGTAGCGGCATAAATGTTCAAATCGTGTTGAAAGATCAGCTCTGGAAAGCCAGTGAAACTGAAGCCAACTGAAGCGAATGAACCAAACAAATAGCATATGTATAAAGAGGATTGGATGATGACAAGAATAAGACAGATTTGATTCAAGATGAATACCGGGGTTTTTCTGTTCTTGGATACAAGCAAGAGGATGATGGCTGCAATAGCAGCGGCACCTATTCTAACACCAAAGATGATGGCGTTCTTGATGATAATGTGCACATAGGAATCGATCTCTTCAAAAGATGTTTCAACTGGTCCAGCAACCGTAGTGTAGTTGAGAAGCTGAGTGAGCGGGTTGAAATCTTCTGGAAGGTCAAATTGGCCAAGTTCATCCATAACGAGTTGGTATTCAGTGAGTGTGAAAGCGTTCAAGAGAGAAAGAAGGAAGACGAAGAAGAAGGAGGATGTTATCTGCCTTTATATCGAGATCCGTTTCAAAGATTTCTGCTCTTTCTCAATTGGGAAGATACAATAGAGATCTCATCCATAGATTTTGTCCTCATAATGTGTTGGTTATGCAATAAATTTGTCTAGTTTGGGGTACGTTGTAAGTTGGATGAAACACTTTTGTATTTCCTCTTTGGGACACGACAATAGGCGGAAGGATCCACATGCTTTCAATGCCCTCAAAAACACAGATGTGTGTGGTAAATGGTCACTGGTGGTTCTAGACTAGGGATGGATCAGAGCGAGTGATTTTCTGGGTTGAAGGCCAGCTGAAACTTAAAAGGGTTCAAAGAGCTGGTACAGGTCATAACTTCATGTAAAAAGGGGCAGGGTGGAGTGAAAAAAAAAAAGCGCCAACTGCTAGAACCAGAAAGAGTGAACTATGTATGACTCGAGAGGTGCTGTGCGAGCTTCATTGGCAGTTCATTACTGCAATGTAATATATTGGATAATTGGATATCCTCCCTTCGCCGATCGATACATTTGTGTGTCTTGTTTTTATGTGTCTGTCGATCGATCTGAAAAATCCCGACTTCTTCTTGATCAATACGAGGGGGTGCGTGATCTCATCGAAGAGGACCCCTCACCCTTTTGTGCCTTTTTCTCGATTATGTTTTAGACTCAGTTACATCACCAAAAAAACATGTGATATTGACATGTCTGAGACAAGCAAGGATGTTGAGATTGCTATACGTGTATGTCTAGAGGCAGATCCTGCGGGTATAAGGGAATTACCGGGATCGTGATGGGTTTAGGGTACACTTCCTCTGTCGCGACTCGCAAGTCCGCAGGAGCAATCTCTGGAATATACGATCTAAATTCACTTCAAAGTTCACGATGCGAAATACGAGTAGTTCTCTAAGAGCAATTGAGATTGAACAGACAGTACTATGATCTATCACGACCAGATGGATTCTAGAACATTAGAGAAGTCCAAAGGGACTGGGATTGAGCCCACTGACCAAAACGACCTTTCCCGCTACCCCCACAGAAAACGTTTCAATTTTTGTAGGGATCGTCGGATTCTCCGTTGTCGGTTTTAGGAACTGACACAAAACCCAGGTGGGAGCCTCGGAGGTCTAAAGTGTTAAATGACTCACGAAGTCGACTTAAAGTGTCCTGTTCTGTTATAGGACTTAAGTAATAAGTTTGCAGTACAAGAGTAGTTAATATAGAAACATATAATCATTAGACAAACCCAAATTTCTCACCCGCGAGCCTGTAAACCTTTTTGCTTTTCGTAGTCTTGATAGAGGACCAATATGCATATAACCTTGCTTTTTTTTGTGTGTGAATATAACTCATTAGAACTGTCTGATATCAACCATATCAGCAAAGCTCACGCTCTTTTTGAACTTATTATCTTTGTGCAAACCCGTGCTAGATCGTCTGACTGCCTCCAATCCGAATGGGCCATGAGAATAGCGCTGTTTCAATATTGGCTTCACGGATTCCTTCGGCATGGTATACTCCTCGTCTTCATCATCGCTCGAGTCACTGTAGAACGGTGAGCTATCCACTGTACTAGTACTCGATATGCTGGATATGCTGTTATGGCGAACAGATGTATATGATGCTGGCCCAGTGGAACTCAACTCCACATACTTGTCAAACCCAAAGTTCTCCTCGCCACGGCGGACCTTCACCAACGGACCATATAGCCAGGTGATATCACACTCCTTGTACCAGTCAACAGTATCAGGAGATATCTCTCCAAGGTTATATTTCAACTTTGTCCACTTCCTCCAACTCAGGTTCTCCAATCTTGCAACGTCTGTGCTGTGAGGAATGAAACATCTGTTGACACGAGAGTTGTGTACGAGCTTCCAGCAGTTGTGTAGTTCAATCTCACTGAAATCAAACTGGAAGTAGTCAATAGCAGAGAAGTCCGTTATTATGCGGTTGGTGCTCGAGGAGTACTTGGTTGTACTCTTCAGCACGACATTGTACTGATCGTCGTATGAATATGTCATGTTCTATCCACCTAGGAATGTGTTGTATGATACTATATGAGACGGTGACGAGGAAGTGGCGAAAAAAGCAGGAAGCGCTCACCGTTTTTATAAACCTCCTTCCCCCCATACATGTGCCGGTCATCAACTTTGTCCATCAGTGAGCTGAGGTTTTTCCGGAGCTGCAAGGAGCTGCAGTGAAGATTTTCCCGGGGAGGGTGTTCCTCCCACAGAGTTCACCAGCGAACGTCCAGAGAGTTTGGCTTTTGAGTGTTGCTACATCGGATGCTGTTACATTAGAGTGTGATAGGATACAGAGTGCACCTTTTATGACATATACGAAATAGATGACATATGTCGCTCTAGATACAGCCAACGAAGAATAGCCAGGTTGCCCATTTTCCTTCTCCACAGAGCACCGCTGCTATTTCCCTTCCTACACCAACTACTTGCTCGCAGGTGATGCGGAAACGATTTTCGTTCTCGTATAGCTCCAAAATCCGACCTGGCTTAATTCTGCGGGTATAAAAACCAGCAGGATCCGGTGGCTCCACCTGGCCTCACCTTCGTCTAGCCTCAACTTTCATCAGGTCGAATTACGAACATCGTCACCACAGCTCACAAAAAAACTTCCATCATCAAGGACTTTTGGCACCTTAAGGTACGTAGTCTGTAGATTCAAGATTGTTGGCGGTGTATTCTTAGCTGATGGCTAATCGCTCCGTTACACCCGCTGGTATGGACCATGAGTCAGTGAAAACATTGTTTCAATTCTTTTCTGATTACGTATAGAGAGCCCATCAATCTGGTTCGTCTAGTGATTCATCAGACTTTTCACCCACGGTGTTTCCGGAAACCGTTGTTCTATCTGGTGAGACGCATCTCTACACGCTCAGGTGAGGGAAGATTCAGCCTTCTACGGCATGTATGACATCAGTACTCAGGAGCTTTGTCTAGGGCACATGTAGAAACTCATAAGCAACACCAGTCTCATAATGTATGCAACCTTCTTCTGATTCTCCCCATCTATAAAATGCCCTACCCCACTATCCAAATGGGGATCGCACTTTTAGTCCGATATGCATGGAATGATGGAAAACGCAAGTCTCAACACACTCGGTTGATATCTTTCCGTTGGATCTCAGCGATGGTTACCATGATATCTACCAATCAGCCACTCTCGACTCTCTGATTGATTGATATCTTCAACTTACAGTACCCAAATAAAAGCATTGCGGTGGATAAGAGAGGAGGAGATGAAGTGCCCTCTGTCACCAATTTCCGTCCCAAATCCTTTCTACCTTTATGTCTCAATGAGGGGGCGGGCGGTTTCTTCGGTACTTCCATGGCCGTTTCTTCGTTACAACCCAGCTATCCAGGCTTATACGGAGTAGAGTGTAATGACCTTGCTCCTCAAACTTCATTTCAAGCTCGTGACTAAAATGTTCAGCAGAGTTTCATTTGTTCACTCGCAGTTGTAACTTTCTTGGCTCCTCTTCGATGAGCATCTAGAAGGAGGGGACGTCCTAAAACCGGTAGTGCACGCTTTCTGATGTCCGCGGCCCCGCTCCAAGGATATTATCGCCGCTGTTACCCGGCCGTACTGAAAGTTCCCCAGTCTGAAGTTTACCCTAGAAGAAGAGAAAAAACTTTTCCACCAGACGCAGCGCCCGGGCTAGAAAAAATTTCACTTTTTTCACTTCTGTTCACCCTCTTCAACTCTCATAGCTTCATCCATTACTAACATCAACAGTCGTCATGTCTCACAGAAAGTACGAAGCACCACGTCACGGTCATTTGGGTTTCCTCCCAAGAAAGAGAGCTGCCTCCATCAGAGGTAGAGTGAAAGCTTTCCCAAAGGACGACAAGTCTAAGCCAGTCCACTTGACTGCCTTCTTGGGTTACAAGGCTGGTATGACCACCATTGTCCGTGACTTGGACCGTCCAGGTTCCAAGATGCACAAGCGTGAGGTTGTTGAGGCTGTCTCCGTCGTCGACACCCCACCAGTTGTCATTGTCGGTGTCGTTGGTTACGTCGAGACCCCAAGAGGTTTGAGATCCTTGACCACCGTCTGGGCCGAGCACTTGTCTGACGAGATCAAGAGAAGATTCTACAAGAACTGGTACAAGTCCAAGAAGAAAGCCTTCTCCAAGTACTCTGCTAAGTACGCTTCCGGTGAGCAAATTGACCGTGAGTTGGCTAGAATCACCAAGTACGCTTCTGTTGTCAGAGTTTTGGTTCACACCCAAGTCAAGAAGACTCCATTGGTTCAAAAGAAGGCCCACTTGGCCGAGATCCAAATCAACGGTGGTTCCATCGCTGACAAGGTGAACTGGGCTAAGGAGCACTTTGAGAAGACCGTTGCTGTTGACTCTGTCATTGAGCAAAACGAGAACATCGATGTTATCGCTGTCACCAAGGGTCACGGTTTCGAGGGTGTTACCCACAGATGGGGTACCAAGAAGTTGCCACGTAAGACTCACAGAGGTTTGCGTAAGGTTGCCTGTATTGGTGCTTGGCATCCGGCCCACGTCCAATGGACTGTTGCCCGTGCTGGTCAAAGAGGTTTCCACTCCAGAACCTCTATCAACCACAAGGTTTACAGAGTTGGTAAGGGTGACGACGAGGCTAACGCTGCCACCGAGTTCGACCGTACCAAGAAGACCATCACTCCATTGGGTGGTTTCGTCAGATACGGTGAGGTCAAGAACGACTTCGTCATTCTTAAGGGTTCTATTCCAGGTCCAAGAAAGAGAATTGTCACTTTGAGAAAGTCCTTGTACACTCAAACCTCCAGAAGAGCTTTGGAGCAAGTCAACTTGAAGTGGATCGACACTGCCTCCAAGTTCGGTAAGGGTAGATTCCAAACCAAGGCTGAGAAGGCTGCTTTCTTGGGTACCTTGAAGAAGGACATCTAAATGGGTTGTGGATCATCAAACTCTATTTAGCTGCTTGTTGAGAATGGATTGTTGAATTTTTTGCGGAACTGTTTATACTTGTTACTCTGAATGTTGAATGGTTGTTCTGTTCTCTATTTCGTCTTGTAGATCGTTTGACGTTGGAGGCGCGTTTTTGGAGGTTTATGACAACAGTAAATGTATAATATTTTTTTTCATACTTCGCGTGACAGCAGGAGGATAAGACAAGTGATGAATAACAGCCATCGAACAACTACACAACCAGTATTAGAAGCAAGAACCTGCTATACTTTAACTATATGTGAAAAATCAAAGCCCCAAATTAGACATTAACGAAACCCAGCATTAACAAGATTGAAAAACAACATTAGATAGAAATCTCCCCATAATTCACACACTACGACGAATCATCTTCATCAACGCCCTTCTAGCATCAAAGTTCATGCTTTCATCGTCAAAAAGATCATTCTCGTTCAAAGCACCTTCAATACCGTCCTCTTCGGAGAATGTACCAAATTGCTGTTGAACTGGTGTTGAAACGTCAAATCCTAAATGATCATCAATTTCACTGAAAAATGAATCGCTAGTTACTTTAGATGGCTCAATGAACATCGATAACTCTTGATTATTGATCTGTTTGAATGTAGACAACGGAGTCCGTGATGAGCCCAAGTTGCCCGTTGAGTGATGCCTAGTGATCTTTGATGATGATGATAATGATGATGATTTGGAAGTCTGAATACCAGTAAATATCTTTGTGATCCTGGCTTGACCATTGTCATCTATGCTCATGCTCAACCTATACTGTTCAAACATCTTGACTGGTGATGTTGTAGTATTTGGTGATGAATCTCTAGATCTCAAATCTGGTGAGTTGGACGGATTCACTGGCAGCTCAGTCATTTTCTTGAAATTGATATCGTTCGCCTTTTTGCCCTCAGGAATTTTCATAGGTTTAACTTGGAACTTTACGGGACTTGATCCCACGACTGTTGTTCCTGGAGATGATTGGCTGACGTAATAGCCCTGATAAAGAGGAGAGGATTGCATGATGGAAGAGAAGCATGAAGAGCTTGGTGTCATTGGTGATGAGGAAAGTGGGAATGACTGTTTGACAACTTTCGTGCTCTTCTGCGATATTCTCAGCTCTGCTGGCAGTCTGTTCTTGTTAATTTCGTTGATCTTCGACGATGTGATCGGAGAAGACAGAAGGAGTAGAGGATTCACAGAATCTGCTTTTGGTTCTGTGGTCTCACCACTTGTGAGGGACTGAATGTTCTTCTGTGTGTGCAGTGAGATTGTATTAGGCGTCATGCGATAGAAGCTATTCTTCTTGGATCTTGTAGACTTGCCGGAATCGTTCAATCCATCCAACTTCATTAGCGTACCCCCCTTTGGAGAAGGGTTCACACTTCTTCTCTGAACAGGAGAGCCTTCAGAGGATTTGGCAGATCTCAATGGAGAGATTCTCATAACCGGAGCGCTAGCCCTTGGTGTACCTTGCTTCAGCACAGCAGCTGACAAGTTAGCAGCCGGACTCACCCCATTAGAACCCTCAGGACACTTAGGAGGTCTTCCACGACGGCGCTTTGCTGGTGGTGTTGTGGATGGTGGTTCGTGAATTCTAGATGGGGTCATAGTCTCAGCAACAAACATGTTCACGCTGGAGATAGTTAGTATCGTGGTTGATGTTGGAGCTCCCTATCTTCAATGGGGAGAAGAGAGCATCAAGATACTTACGCCTCAGAGTCAAGTATAGAGCCACAGATGAGGGAATTCATAAAAACTGGCAATGTTCAATAAGCCTCAAACTCAAGATAATGGATAAAGGTAAGATCTCAGAAATCGATGGATAAGGGGCGATCAGTCAGTGGGATATGTGCTCAGCTCTTTCTTGGACAATGGCACGGCGTGAGACAAGTGATTTGTCAGTGATATGATTGCAATCCACACGAGCCTCCTGGTCAAAAAAATAAACAGCTTCAGCTCTCAGGTTAAGGGGATCTGATAGAAATTTCCACTTCCAGTTTAATTTGCTGCATAACTGGGCAATTAACGTCAGAAAAAAAACTAGACGCGGTGGGAGCAGTATATTTTCCTAATCGGGAAGTATAAGTGGCCCGCGTGTGAACGCGTCTATTAACTCCTTCGAAGCCTCGGAAAACGAGACATAAGACGGTGCGTTTTGAGTGATGGCCGGAAGGTAACATGAGATATTGCGGAGAAATGGTGCATCTGGCCTCTGCATTTCGAATTGTACATTTTTGCGATACTGATGCAATTTCTTCAGCCCTAAGTTACAGATTTGTCTTGAGCTACAGAGAAGCAAGAACTCTCTTCGCATTGAATTTTCAAATAACGAAGCATCAAATGATAAAATTAAAGGACTGCTGAGGACAAAGCAGTATTGGCTGTCTAGATATCGCTCTTCAAAGGCTCAATTGCTACATTTTCAAAATTAGCATGCTTGAAATCCATAAATCGGGAATCCTTGAGGGGACCGTTTTTTCCTAACAAAAAGCACTGCACGATTTTTCTTGCAGATCTCACATCATAACTGTTCAATCTTGACTCGAGATAGCCATACCGTGTGGTGGGATCAGCACCAGGGCATGAGCCCTTTTTCCTTACTACTAGAGGGTCCCCTCAAAAGATAAGGGAGTTGACCTCCATCAAAATTAGCATAATTGCACAGAAACTGATGATTGAATGTTCAAATCAGAACGAGATAAACACACAAGATTGTCACTGGGTTTAGCTACAATGAAGACTCTGAGAGGGAGACAAAAAAGTTTCTATGGGCACAACAGTTGGAGAGCATTCTGGAGTCAAGAACCAAGAAGAAGAGGAAATTGTAAACGAGCAAGCCGACAAGCTAGATGAATACCCTTCTGAGTAGTTCTCAGTTCCAGAAAAATCTCCATCGTTGTAGCATAGCCTCCGATTCTCTCAATGACTTCTTTAAAATACCACTGGGGTTCATAATCAATAGTAACATCAGTACATTATAAATCAAAAAGTCCACGACCGCACATAGTCAAGGTCATTCATCAATATCACAAGGATATCTAGCAACGCCACAAAAGCAAACCTTCCCCATCAATCCGGAAATTAAGAAGAGAAAAGGAATCCCTTCCCAATGATAATCATAACGATGTCAGGGCCACAGCAATAAGGACGAATGTTATTCATCTGGGCAGTATCGGGACAACAACGTTTCAAAAACCCAGTGACATTTTATGTTTACGACCCATTTGCGGAAGGATCCCTGGAAGAACAAAAATAAAAAGGAGGAGTATAATCAGACAAAAAGAAACACTTCAATGACATTATCATAGCACAATTTTAGTAAATCAAACACATGGTTTCATGCAAATAAAAGATAATTCAATGTAGACCTCAATCACATTGACGAACCAAGTTCAATAACGGTGACCACCATCACTGATGGTAGCAACTTGAATAACATCGGAGTCAACCAAACCTATACTGGCAGGAGTACTGTTAGCAGTGAGAACACGGTCATCGAGTTGGAATTTCAACTTGGTAACATCTTCATCAACAGCATTGGCGAACATCTCCATAACCTTTTTAAGCTTGGTGTTCTTTTTCAAAGCGAAGTACAAACGTTGATTAATGCCATGAATAGCAACCTTAACCTTGTCGCTGCTTCCTTCCTGCTTCAATGGTGTAATGTCGTTTTCGCTCTCAGACATATTGGTAGAAAGCCTGTGTTTAGAAGGAGGTTGAAATGGGAGTGGTCAAGGTTGTCGTCAAAAGCAAATGGCTGAGTGAAAGAAGAGAAGTGGGCACGAAGAATATGGTCCCTTGATAAAGAAATGACCAGTTGCAGTTAATGAGAAAGTCTGAAAGTTGTGTTCTCCTCCAATTCCTCTTCTCTAGTTGGCTGTTTGTTTTGGGACATTTTTGTCTGCGGTTCGCCATGATAAACTCGTCGGGACACGCTCAGATCGTTGGATGCTCACAGATCGGGTAGTTCAAAAGATTCAAATAGCAGTTCTTAATGTTTACGCTACGGCCAAAAATCCTACAATACGATCCATTTCACGTCATTGCGATTCGTCCTTTCTATAAATCATTGATAATCAAATCGTCCGTTTCATCCTTACTCTCGAGCTGTGATCGATTTCCTCGTGGTCGCAACAAGGATCTTTTCATTCTGTTCGAGATTCACGTCTGTTGGACGTTCTTCTGGGCTAATCTCCATCAGAAAATCATCACGCTTCAAGTAGAACTTTGAGTCACCAAGCGTATATCCTGTTCTCTGGAGATATTTCGAAAATGCCTTCTTAAATTTTGCAGCGTAACCCAGTCTGAAGTAGGCTCTGCCAGTGAAAGAGTTATCTCCAAGTGGCATCAACTGGAACTCTACTCTCTCATCTCTCCACTCTGCAGTGAGTTTAATTTCAAAGTTTGGATTAGATAAACCAAGAGATCTAGGAGAGTCATGACGATCAAGTACCTTAATCTTACCATCAATCTCTGCCCATATCTTTAACTTCCTGTTACTATAGCCTTCAGGTGTCATTGGACTGTCCAGGAGTTCTTTCTTGAAGTTTCGAAATATTCTTCTGAAATTTTCATCTTCCCTCAAAGAGGATATCAAAGAAATTCTGCTAGATGGCATCTCTATCTGAACCTCATATGTAGGGTTACTGTTCTTCTTGACAGCGCCGTCCTCGTTATCAACAAGCTTTTCATCATTTATATCATCGACATCTATCATAGTATCATCGTCCATAACAACACTAGACTCTTGAATGGTGGTATCGAAATCAAAAATTTCTGTTCTGTCTGGCGATTCAGGCTTTGAATCTTCTTTCTGAAGAGATTCTTGATTCTCAGAAAGGTCCATGGATTGAGAGTCGGTTTCAAGAGATCTTCTCTTCGTATTGTCAGTTGGAACATCCGGCGTTAATGGCTCTTCAAAAGCAGTGTTAAACGAAGGCTTTGCAGTGTTTTCAGAAGCAGCAGATACACGGTTATCACATTCCAAGGTAACTTCTTTCGGAGCTGGTGATACATTCACTCTCAATATTCTTCTTGATGAGCGGGAGCGAACAACATTAATTCTGTTAGACTTAGAATCCTGGTTGAATACAACTGCGAGCTCACTTCCCTTCTCAGGGAGAGAAACAATAATCTCTTTAGTCGTTTCTCTTGGTAAAGGAAATTCTTTGTATGATGGTTGTTTGCTCGTATTAGTCTCAGCGAAAGCTGTCTCAGTGAGAGCCATGTAAGCCGGGGATACTTCTCTATTCTCAGGTCTGGTTTCTGGAGGCGAATTTGATGCTTCTTCTTCTATGGAACCAACTTCAACGCCTGGATCTGCTGGAGCGCCTGAATCAGTCATATTGACATCAGTTATGTCAGCAGCAGCTACATCGGCACCAGGAGCATTAGTGTCAGGAATATTGACACCATTCGCATTAAGGCCCTCTTCCTTTTTCTTCTTTATGAGTTGGAGTATCCGTACTGCACCTTCTTTGTCTTCTGGAGACATTCTCACAAATTGAGCACCACCCATAACAGGGACCTTAGTTTTCTTGAAGGCGATGGACATATTGGTCATCAGTGAGAGATCCTGAAGTCTTAGCGAGGGTGTTTGTGACTTGAAAGACACCGCCACGTTCTCCAAAGTCAGATCGTACTCAGGGACTGATATGTCTATAGAAAGGAGATCCAAGCCTTCAGCGATCTCTGTCTCAAAGACATCTGAAAGGATAGAAACGACAGACGTAGACCCATAACCATCAGCAAACGTTGTCCACTCGTCATTGTCCAAGTCTATTACATGGAACAGTTCTATACCGTCGTCGTTTCGTACAAGTGTGTTCCTCTTCGCCCCAATGAGTGATAGAAGGAATGCTTTCTTCCTAACATGCTCTGCTCTCACCTTATCCTGGCTCCCGACATCTGACATCTGACCACGGCTTTTATCCAAATATGAGCACTGTGAGCGGTCGATTTGCATAGAGCGTTGTTGTGACGATGTTTGTTATTGTTGATGTTTTCATTTG
This sequence comes from Williopsis suaveolens, assembly GCA_003708225.3. Classification (NCBI taxonomy): domain Eukaryota; kingdom Fungi; phylum Ascomycota; class Saccharomycetes; order Phaffomycetales; family Wickerhamomycetaceae; genus Williopsis; species Williopsis suaveolens. The sequence goes on along the minus strand of PPNS03000039.1, from coordinate 15,116 downwards.
TTATGAGATTTTTATGAGAAGGGATCACCAAAGAGATGGATAAGATCGTCAGGCACGACAACCAGCTCTTAGGGACTGCTACAACGTTTAAACAGATAAATGCTTCATGGGAGGAGCATCTAGCATATCCATATGATAATATACAAGAAGGGCCCTTTTACCACTTCTCCTCAGGGTTCTTTTTGAACTCTTCATAGGCCTCAAGGTTGAAAATAGAGATCTCAGTCTCGTTATCTGGTAGAGAAGTCAGTAACATATCGTTCAACGAATACAATTAACTTACCAACACCAAGTTCGTGTAGGTGCTTGTCAGTTGTGAGATTCAATAACCAGTCCTCATCATGTTCGAAATTTATCACCAAGTTCATCGTCTTCGAGCCATGCGCATGGGTATAGATCTTCAAAGAGTCATATTTAACGTTTCTATATGGTCTTAAACCACCTTCTGTATTGATTTTATTCAAGACATCATCAAAGAGGTCCTCTGGAGTCTTATTGGCAATGTCATAGTCCTTAAGGATAATATTCTTGACGTTTCTGTATGGGAAGGACTTGATGATTCTGATGGTGATAACAGACTGCGTGAGTGGCTTCACAGTAGAGGTCAATGGTTCGAATTCGGACATCTGAACAGTTATTGGTGGCTCAGAGAGCGAGAGAGGGGGTCGTTTCTGATCAAAGGAGACTTTGATAAGTTTCTGTCTGAAAACTTCAGCCGAAAATCGCTTGATTTTTTACTACTGATGGGAATCGAATTGTGATCCGCTACAACATATTGAAAGGTAGAATACATGTTATTTTACGAATTAAATAGTCCAGGTGTCACTAAAACTTAAATGAGTTTGTTCGGACCTATAGAAATCACGGAGGAGAATAGGAAAGGTTTTGGGATATCATGATTACAAGATCAATTCAACTGGACCGTAGACATCACAGTATTGAGTCCAATTCTTAAAGTAGTTGTCAATGAGCAAGTTGTAGAACATTTCATCATCAATCTTGTCAACAAGGGTGGCATTGGCAACCTTAATGCCTGCAGTTGGAGCCCATTCTGGGTCCCACACTCTTAGGCTACCGTAGAATGGAGAGTAGAAAGAAGTATCTACCGCAACGGTGATATCAGAGGTCTCCAAAATCATATCTGGCCAGGACATGTAAGCAGAAACAACTTCGTCCCAGAATGGTAAGGTCTGTTGGTCGTTGTTCTCTGTATAATTCCCGGTACCAAGCAAGCTGAGTACATACTTCAGGTATGGAGAATCATCGATGATCTCGATGCCACCAGCTCTTTCAATTATTTTATTATAGAGCGTTTGAGATGGAACCAAGTAGTTTGTAACATTACCACCAATGTACAACTCCTTCCAGCCGGCAGTAAGTACCATCTGGGCGGCTTCAGGATCCTGCATCAAGTTGATATCTGTGTTGATGTCAATAGTTATAGAGTTCTTAGCAGTGGCAGCAGCCAATTGAACGTCAACGTAGCCGCCCATCATGAATATGCCTGCGGTTTCATTCACCATCTGCGGATAGATGGACAGAGCTTGGGCGACAGTAGTAGCCAAGCCACACATGTAGATGGTGATTGGATCAGTGTCTTTGTACTTCTTTACGGCCTCGATAAGGGCAATGGCACCTGGCATTTCATTTAAGTTGGTAACGTTATCCCAAGTGTAAGTGTCTTCATAACCTGGTTGGAATGCACCTTGCCAGACAAGGTTACCAAAGAGTCTTTCCCATTCTTGGAAAGTGTCATAGGTTCTCAACAATGGCTGCTGAGCACCCAAGTACAATGGAATGCAATCGGTCAAGTTGTAGCTCTGCATAATGGTAGAACTCATACCAACACAGTCCACAACAGAACAGGAACCAAAAGAAGCGGAGACACCAACCACCTCATGGCCTGCAGCCAATGGGAAGAGTAGCTGCATTGGAGCAAGACCATCATTATCGATGAAGATCTTCTTGGCCTGGGAGATCGCAATGAAAGCTGAGCCGATGAGAGAGACTGTGGAGAGTTTCATTTTGGTGATGGCAAAGATATTGGATCTGAAGTGGGCAACCGGCGAACAGATTTCCCTTTTATACGCTTAATCAGGTTCAGATTGCAGATTACCCAAGAAGGTAGAATTGTTAAAGGGCCGCTGATCGTTGCAGTGCCGTATGAGATACTACATGCTGCCAAAAATTTGGTTGATAAGCGGCAGTCACCGATGAGGTAGTTTTGAGTTTAACGATGTTCTTTCACCCATTGAAGTTAGGAAAATTACAAAGCACATTAAAGTATGCCATAGAGATGAACATCTTCGAAGATCCCCTTCTTCCAATTTCAATTGCAAGCTCCATCGCCTACATTTTTGTGCGCACTGCGGACGTATTGGGAAAACGTCAGTTCATGTATCCCGATCCAACGGTCGAATTAGCTTTACCCATAGTCGGCGAAATTTGCATTTGCAAAAGATCTCCAGGGTGATGTTTGAGGATTCTGAGACTTGTATGATCGACTTTACAAAGAGATAAGATAGTGACAGACCCCTGTATACTGACCAGGAACACAACACTCCTCAGCCGTTGAGGCCAAGCCCTTCAAAAATTTTCTTATCGATCGCAACGGTCTACCGCGGAAGTCCGTGCCACGCCGACGGCGGAAAAATGCTGGGAAGTTTCCTGTCACTGGGAGTTTTTGAGAACGTGGTGCTCTACGGTTGGACTCGTGCAAGCTAGAGAACACAATTGTCTGATAAGATGATGCACATACACCAGGATTTTAGAGGCAAATTCGTTCCCCCATGCATGCGTGAGGATCGAAACAAATTGCACCACGCGACTAAGAACAAAACGAGCAGAGGCGCGCTTTTCATAGTGCAACGCTTCATACAGGGCTTGATATGGTTGTTCCAATCATTAAAGCCTGAGCTGCTTTGTATCCTCAGACTATTGAGAGGTCCAATATTCTTTCCATGTCATGGATCTGAAGGATATATTCTGATTGGCGTTAATCTGCGCCCGAGCCCTTAATCACTCTTTCTTCACACCCAGCGCTTCTAAGAAGATGTGCAGCCACGCAGTGACATCCAGTTCTTCATCTTTGGACATATTGGTCATGTTCTTAAACTTGAAGTTCATAGCTTTGAAGCATATCTCTGCGACTTCGGTTTGCGAAGTCTTTGGAACATTCTTCATCCTGAATTTCACTTCGTTAGTGATCATAGTTCTGAACCTATGTCGGATGATCTTGATCTTCATCTGACGCTCCTCTAGAGTGAGTTGTAGCTGTCTTTTGGCACTGAGATTGGAGAACATGCTCACTCTTTGATGGATCAGCGAGTCCATTAGATCTTCTTTGTTCTGTTCATCGATGAAGTGGTTTCCTTCTGAACCCATATCCTTATCCAAAAGAGCGTGAATCTTTGGGAGTGAGATATCCATGACTATGCATTTCACACTGGGTACCCCATCTTGGATCTCAAAGTAAAACATGAGAAATATGCTATTCTTCCACTTGATCAAAAGCCCAACATTGGCAACGCTCTCGGTGATATCAGAGTGATTCAGGATATCTTGAAACACAGATTGGGTGGAGTCATTTTGTGTATATCTGTTATTCGAGTTAGCGATTAACATTACAACCAATGTTCAGAATAACATACACGTCATATGGCTTATCAATTACAGCCCAAAGAGGAGTAAAGGAAGGGTTCACCACTCTGTAGAGCTGGCAGTCACCCTTTAGAGACTTGATATGCTCGTTCACGATCTTTGACCTGTTTGTCCAGATCTCAACGTCTATTTGGAACTTGTCAGTATTGATCGCGTAGAGATAACAATATCACACACCAGAAAGCATCGAACCTCGTCTCAAAAAGTGATGTTCAGCATCACATGTGATACTCACGGTAGTGAGTAATCTCTCTCTCATAATAACCTCCTTTTTACTGCCTTCACTACAATGTCTGTTTCTGATGTTGATGTTTCGAGGTGTGCTCGTTTATATAAGCAGCGGAGAAAAAAAAATTACTTTTAGCTTGGACTGGGAACCAAAAAAGGTCGTGAGAGTACACGGAGAAGGCCATCACGTACGGTGCTAAAACTGTTTTGACCCACTCTTGTGATATCTGAGACTATCCTACCGTTTTAGCAAAGGAGACCAACTTTTGGTCCATCTTACGAATATAGTTGCCAGCAGGAGAGCCCAATATCAAAGACATGTCATACCCAAAATCTGACAGGGTATATTCAGTTGCCAAGGTCTATGCAGACGCCAATGAGAAGAGACCACGTGAATACTGGGACTACGAGAACGGGATAGACCTCGAGTGGGGTCATATCTCCAACTACGAGATCATTTCCAAGATTGGCCGTGGAAAGTACTCTGAGGTGTTCACAGGTCTAAACATCGTCAATAACCAGCCATGTGTGATAAAAGTGTTGAAACCCGTGAAGATGAAGAAGATCTTCAGGGAGATCAAGATCCTGCAGAACTTGACCGGAGGCCCAAATATCGTTGGACTGTTGGATATTGTCAGAGATTCGCATTCTAAGATCCCTGCTTTGATCTTTGAAGAGGTGAAGAACGTCGACCACCGAACTCTTTACTCTAAATTCAAAAAACCGGACATACAGTACTACTTCACCCAGCTCTTGACTGCTTTGGACTATGCTCATTCCATGGGTATCATTCACAGAGATGTCAAGCCACTGAATGTTATGATTGACCCTTTTCAAAAGAAGCTCAGATTGATCGACTGGGGTCTGGCGGAGTTTTACCATCCAGGAGTGGATTATAACGTCCGCGTTGCATCTAGACACCATAAGGGGCCTGAACTTCTTGTAAACTTGAACCAGTACGACTATTCTTTGGATATGTGGTCTGTTGGGTGTATGCTTGCGGGGATTGTCTTCAAGAAGGATCCCTTCTTCAGAGGTGATTCTAACTTTGACCAGTTAATCAAGATCGTCCATGTCCTCGGTACAGATGAGCTCTATGAGTATTTGAACAAGTATGGCCTTGAACTATCTAAGGAGTACAAAGAGGTGTTGAAGCCATTTGCAAGAATACCTTGGAAAAACTTTGTCAATGATAGCACGAGATACCTTGCGGATGATGATGTGATTGATTTGATTGATAATCTATTGAGATATGACCACCAAGAGAGACTGACCGCAAAGGAAGCACTTGCTCATCCATACTTCACCCGTGGCACATAAATGAGGTGTTGTGACACATTCTTGCTGACTCTTGCTGCATTAATTCCTAATAATCATTCATTTTTGGCGTTTTGGATACGCTGGTAGCACCTACATATATCGGTTGTACGAATTTCGATTAGGATATTAAATGAAGAACAGTCTAGTTCTTCTCCTTTCAATCTTGGTTGACCTTGTGGTATTGATCGTAGCAAAATCTGCAGCGCACTGCTCGCAATAAACTTTCTCATCTATGCTCATGTAATCCTCATCTATCTTCCTGTCACACTGTGTACAGTTGAAACAATCAATGTGGTACCTATCCCCCATATCATTCTCAAGACATTCACCAACAATACCCTTTCCACAGACTTGGCAGAGAGAATGGTTGATTACATGGTAGTGGAATTCACAGTATGGTAGGTCATTCAACACAAAACATGGAATAGTCTTGTTGAATCTGATCTCACAATGGGTACATGTGAAACAATTACGATGCCATTGTCCACTGAGCTCACCGGATTTCGAATAAATTGGTTTCTTTGTCACTGGAAGGGAACATTTGCGGCATGGGCCTTTTCCTGGTGGATGCGTGATCTGTGACTGTGGTTCCTCGTTCTCATGCATGGACTGAGAAAAATCTGATCGTCTCTCATCTTTATGTTGGGCACTTTTTAACTGTGGGCCTTCCAATGATCTCTCTTCTTCATGAACTGTCAACTCTTGTGTTGGAGCGAAATCAAATGAGTCAACGTTCCGAGCATGACTTTTCGATAGAGGAAGGATTTCCAAAGAAATTGGTCTAGCAGAATCATCGGTCGCACCCATCTGGAATGGAGGGTCTCTTTGTGATTTAGCTCTATTGCCATCTATGAAATTAAGATTGTTCTGAAGGTTTCTCGATGATATCGAATTCATGCTTAGGTCTCCAAGTTCCTTTTCGACATCTTCGAATGCCGAAACTGTCAGATCTGGTGATTGCTCTTTCTCTTCAAAAAGGACGTGTCTGTTGTAGCTGTCATTCGTTGGATCAGCTTGGTTCTGTATAGTATTGAAATGCTCACTTAAGTCAGGCAAGGGGGGAACAAAGCTTTCATGATTCTGTGGGATGAATTCGTTTGAATATATCGAACTGGCAGCAATAGAGACACCACTTGCACGAGTGATGTAGTCCTTTCGTGATGATAACTTCATATCGTCCATTGGTGGGCTCACTGTGAAAGTTGGAATCCCAACTGCGTGTTGAGGTATATGTGGTGATGAAGACATCTGAAGCTTCACAGGAGATTCGACCAATGAGTTACTTGGCGATAGTTGAGCCTGTGGCATTGGCGAAAGCACATTACTGCGCATACTTTGATCATCGAAGCCATCATCAGACGATAAATTCAACTCGTCATCACTGACATCAAGTGTATCACCACGCAGTGATTTTTCAAGGCTCATGTTCGAAATGTTGATGTGTCTTGTTGGGGACTCATCAGAATGATCAAGTGTGGACGTCGGCTGATGCTCTTGAGATCTTCCAGTGATGTATGGATTCGACTGAGGTTCTCTTGGTGAGATCTGCGGCTGAGAATTCTGTGTATGCAATGAAGCAGTAGATCCCAAATTCATCTGTGATCTCGAGAGATCATCTGCGTATGCGTTTTCTGGGACTCTTCCAGATGTGACACTTCTAGCATCAAAGCTGCGTGATATTGCTGAGGTTGAGATGCTATGTTCAGGTGATATAGATTTTGAAGAAATAGTTGATGTCGCAGTTGATGGAGCTGTCGTTGTTGAATGCGATGGAGTTGACTGTGCACTCATCGGAGATTTTTGGAACGTGTTATTAGCCAATTTGGCATCAATGCTCAGCCCAGGTTTCACATTAGATGTCATATGATTACCAGCTGGACCTGTGACAGACCGATTCTTTAAGACAAAAGCCGCATCACTCTTGTTCTGTTTCTGCATCAATGTTGCTGTTGACGGTTGTGACGACAAATGCGAAGCTGATACAGATCTCAACCCAGAGGATTGGCTGAATCCCTTATTCGAAGACCCCTTAGGTTTATAGACTTCGAAACCTGCTCTCTCATACACTGACTTGTAAGTAGTAGGGTTTATCGGTGCTATTGTTGGGAACCTTGAATTTGGGATCTTGGTGACACCAGTGGGAGACTTTACGATCTCGTCGGGAAGGGTTTTGAAGTACGATGGCTTCTTCGTATGTGAGTGAGCGCTCATCGTAGGATGCAAAGTATTAAGGTATAGGGAATGAGTAAAACGTGGATACTCTGTTTGTGGGATTCTTCTGATCGTTGAAATGAATGTCTTGGTTTTGTTTATGTAATTGACCGAACAGGTATGTGGGTGGAATGGCCAGTGGTAATGGAAGGAAACACTATTCGTGTAATAGTTTCCGTAGGAATCGATGGAAGGAGATATATCACACCAAAATAGGAATTGCCTGAACAAGAAACAGACAGATCGCCCATAGATCTGATGAGCTTTAATCAAAGGTGCGAAATGTCCCAGCCGGGTAACACCTACACTTGACGCTAATGCACCCTTTGATTAAAGGGACTACTGCTGGGATCAACAGGTGAAATCATTATCATAAGAATGTTATAGCACTAATACTACATGTATTATTGTTTATACCCTTTTCGAAGACGCACAACGCCAGCCACATCGTTTCTTCGAAGCTTTAAACTCACCGAACGCGTCTTGGTCCATCCGAAAGAGAAACCGGGATTGCACGCGCTGTGTGGCCCTGTTCAGAAGCATAACGGCGATGCCGCAGGCGCGGCGGGAGGGCAGTGCAGGCTTAGTGACACGGTACACGCTGACAGATTGGTTATGTAATCAAAAGTGGTCCGGACAGCGGATGATGTAATCAAACGGTAGGGGACACACCGCATAAAGCAATCTGCCAGCCATCGCCTGTGCGGACCTCATCAACTAGACACGGCGGCGCTGTACTAGAAGGTTAACTACTATAACCTCAAAAGTAGGGACATGCAATGACAGCTCCTTCCATAACACAGGCGTTGGTGGAGAAGTACAAGGCGACTCACACCACACAAGGAAACAGGGATACCACAGAACAGACGGCACAGGGTGTATGGGGTTCATTTAAGGGCCTGATAGGCGCGTCTTCAACAGGTATGCTGAACTGGGTAAAGGGCGGTACACAGATGGACTTCACCCAGAGGGAGAAGATCGAAAATCTGCTGATGCAGAAGAGGACGGCTATTTCGTACTCTGAATGGTTAGCCGCCGGGAAACAACTCGATGAATTACAGCAGTTTAACACATGGAAGGAGGAAAAAGAATCCACTCTATATGATTTCGAACTTATAGAGAAGAACCTCAATGACTTGAGAGAAGCTAGAAAGGCTGGTGATGTACGGAAATTGACTTACCTGATACGTACAACGTGGACAAGAAACATTGCGAACATTGGCAATGTCAATCTCTATCGTCATTCCCATACTGGAACTAAAGCCTTGATAGAAGAATACTTACAGGAGTGTGAACTAGCGCTTGCAGATGTCACGGCAGAAGGCAACGGTATCGATGATAAGTACGTCTTGGGGATGTTGATACAGACAAGAAAAAATATTGGGAGAACCGCATTAGTGCTCTCAGGTGGCGGCTGTTTTGGACTCTTCCACATTGGCGTTCTCGCAGCATTAACGGAAGGTGAAATCTTACCAAGGATAATATCGGGCAGTTCTGCAGGTGCCATTGTTGCAAGTGTGCTCTGTGTGCATAACCAAGATGAGGTTGTCGACTTGTTACAGACCATCGTGGAGAAAAAGTTTAACATCTTTGACGACAGCACTAAGAAGGAAGGATTTCTCAAGTGTTTATCAAGATTCTTGAAATATGGTACTTGGTTCGATAGTGATAATTTGAAGAGAACTATGATTGACTTCCTCGGCGATTTGACTTTCAGAGAAGCTTATTACAGAACTGGGAAAATCTTAAATATTACCGTATCGCCCGCTAGTGTTCATGAACATCCAAGATTACTCAACTATTTGACTGCACCTTCAGTTCTGATTTGGTCAGCAGTCTGTGCATCTTGCTCCCTTCCTGGCATTTTCCCATCATCTACGATTTATGAAAAGAACCCCAAAACCGGACTCACACAAGAATGGCATCATACATCTGTCAAGTTCGTTGACGGGTCTGTGGATAACGATTTACCGATCGCAAGGCTCTCGGAGATGTTTAACGTGGATCATATCATCGCATGTCAAGTGAATCCACATGTGGTTCCATTCTTGAAACTCTCTGTGACCTGTGTGGGGGGAGAGATTGAAACGGAGTATAGTGCTCGTTTTAAGACTAAGCTTGGACAGTTGTATGACATCTGGGCTGCTGAAGTTACGCATTATTTGCAAATGGCTGCTGAGATGGGCATATCCAGAAATCTATGCACGAAGCTCCGTTCTGTCTTATCCCAACAGTATTCAGGTGATATCACAATCTTACCAGATTTATCAGAAGTTTCACGGTTGAATAAGCTATTGGTGAATCCTACCCCAGAGTATCTATTACAGGCAACGATGAAAGGCGCAAGGGCAACATGGCCAAAGATCTCCATCATAAGAAACCACTGTGGATTGGAATTTGCATTGGATCGTGCCATTAACTTGTTGAAGAGCAGAAATTTCAAGGATTTGACATCACATTTGACATTGGTAAACTCTCCGAACTTGGATGGGACGCTTTATGATGGACAGCATTTGGCTGTTGATTCTATGATGCTGAAGGCTGGGAAGAAAGGGTCACATCCACCATTGCATCATAACAGACACAGATCCGAAACACTAACTATTGGTCGTCTGAAGACCTTGAGGGCCGTGAAATCGAACATACACGTCGATACTGCTGTTCCACAGACACCAGTACGGTATAATGGTAATAGGAATCAAAGGTCCTATTCTGCGTCGAATGAAGAAACTGGCAGTTTCTTCCATCCTCAGAATTTCTCGCTTCCGGCCTCTGAGAATGGTTCGCCAAGGTCTTACAAGGAGGTTGAGGGCGATTTCAAACATATGGTGGGCAATTCATCTCCGAACAAGAAGATGGGGAGACCTTCATTGTTTATGAAAGGTCCAGGAATGAGCACCAGACCTAGTAGTTCTGAACTTTATGGGAAGAGTGTGAGTGTGAGTTCAAGACCGAGCAGTTCTGAGCTGTTCTTATCACCAAAAAAGGGAAAATATAATAATATTGATGACTTGGATGGATTATTCACTGTGGAACTGCCGCTGGTTTCGGATGAGTCTTCTGACCCTGTGAAAGTGGATGAGTTTTCAAGCCCAAGTCCAGAAATTTAATGGTACTTACGAAATATATTAATGAAATGGTGTTGATTCTAATCACTGTATCTCTCCTCCTGTGTATGTAAACTTAGCGCATCTTCATAATCTCCGCTAAGCTGTCTTTCTAGATCATCCTCTTCATCGAGGGCGCCACGCTGTTCGATCTCTTTTAGTCTCTCTGTTGTTTTGGTGAAGAGAAGCCAACTGGTGAAAGTTAGGACTGCGATTGCACCGATAATCGATAAGATATCGACGACCCTGGATAATGTGTCTGTAGCCTTACCGATATCTTTCACTTTTTGTCCGACGAACAAATACATCACCAATTTGGGCGAACTGATCAAACTTCCCAAGAAGAAGTTGAGCACAGTGACTCCAGGAATGGCAGCAAGTGCACCGTTACACAGCGAATATGGGAAAGGACAGACTCTAATGAGTGCTAAAAGCCAAAAGCTGTTATGGTCCTGCAGCACTGATGAGAAGGCCAATAATTTTGGATTGGCATGGATCAAGACTTGTGCTTTTGATTTCAGAGCATATCTGAACAATACAAATGCAGCAACTGATCCAGTAATGGAACTAAATGCAATGATGAACCATCCTTTGAAAGTGATACCGTACACAGCACCAACAACGGTGTTTACAAAACTGAATCCAATCACAGGCGGAAAAGAAATGATGAAGAGCAAGCCCATAAGCACCAGAGGCACCCATGGTATTGGTTCCCACTCCTCAGAGTATTTCACTATGAGCTGAAGTAGATATTCATGATATATCAGGAACAGTACGCCCAGCAGCACGCCACATAGTCCAAGGGCCACGATCAGGGCTTTGCCCCAAAGAGGTTGTTTGTTCCAAAGGGCCAATGCTGTGTTTGATACTCTTTCTGCTTCACGCTTCACAGTGAATACGGCTCTCTGGAAAGGTGATCGTCCATCATCGTCGAAGGGGCCATGGATCTCCTGTTGCGCGTTCATATTGGCAGGGATCTATCGAATTTAGCGTTTTCTGAAGATGTAAGAAGGTGTCAACAGGTAGAGTTTCACTTGAAATTCGCGAACTCGTAGGACAATAAGTGATGTTGCCGAAAGCGGAAATTCACCAGATCTGGAAAGTCAGTGCGGTGTGTGGGGATTATCTTTGTGGAAGACTTCGCTGGATTATGGCACTTTCCCTCTACGAAAGAAACATGAAAGTACGCCTGAAAGAAGATATACACGCTCGCTAAAACACGCTTCTGCACTCCATCTCTTGCTTATAAAAACACACACAACCGATTTTATCATCAAACAGTTCAGATCACCCCCACAATCTATACAAATATACAGATCAGCTACAGCATCAGATGTCCGTATGGCACTATACACCAGTTGCTATACACTTGGCACAGAATTATGCGCAGGAGGCCATCAGTGGTGTATTAATCTTCAACAGCCAGAAGCAGGAACACTATGTCCTCTCTATTTGTGACCTTCCATCTCCGGAGAAGTTTGCGTATAAGCTTACGGCACCTTGTTTGATAAGTGAATCCATAGTAAATTGGCTGAAACTTGACTTGGTCGATACAAGATATTTCCAGGAAGAGGAATTTGAGAACAAGGGCAGGTCAGTTTATTCGTTTCTCAATGGGTTTTTACACCAGGATAAGTTCAAATTCAAGCCTCATTCGAGTCACAGATTGACCATATTGCATTTAAAGGTATCTCAACGCCTCAGGGGACAAGGTGAGGTGAAAGAGTTGCTTGATGTGAAGAATATGACGCCTTTTAACTTCAAGAGTTCCAGTGAAGTTTCTATTCCTTCAAAGATTTGTATTCAATGTTGTCCTTTCAGTTTGACCAACACGGCGTTGTTCATGAATCATAAGCTATTTGGCTCAGTGAACTATAAATCTAATGGAGGTGGCAGTTATTTCAGTGACATCAAATACCTTGATGATATTATTGGCTCGGTTGTGAACCTCGATGGTTCGGATGGGAGCATTGGTCTTGTCGCCGGTGCTCTTTCGAAGACCAACGGAGATGGTGAGCTACTTGTGATTGTATCATGGAATACAATCTTTGGTCTCTTAAAGTATCCGGACTTGAGCTTTCATAATTCTAATGTCAGCATATCACCGCTCACCACAGAAGATGCATCGGCGTCGAATAACACCAAGTCTTTTGACCCAATCAAATCTGTCGTGAGAATTTCAGTTACAGCAATAGATGGGAACTATTGGGGGAGTGGAGTGGTTCTTTCGCATGATCTCATTGTTACCAATAAGCACGTTCTTCAAGATCACAACCTCCTATGGGACATTGTTATCACGAGTCCTTTCAGACCAAATGTGCAAATGAAACTCGCCGATGTTGAAGTGCTTCCTTGCCCGCTTGTTGGGTTTGATCTCTGCTTCTTAAGGCTAAAGGAACCAAGTTTCGATTTGACACCTGCAAAGATATCTGAATCTGTTGTATCTGAGATGAAGTCATTGAAAGTTGGTGAATCCATCAGATCAGTCGGCTATGGTCTTTTCTTCGACGATAACACCAAAGAGCTTAGACCTTTTATTTCTGAAGGTAATATTAATAGCATCGTCCAAAAGAAGTTGGATCAACCAGACTCTGTGCACGAGACGTTGATGATAGTATCTGCAGCTTGTTGGAATGGGTCCTCTGGAGGAGGATTATTTAACGATGCAGGAGAATTGGTGGGAATAATGACCTCGAATGGTAAGTTGTCGTCAGGGGAAGTGATGCCAAACTTCACTCTTGCCATACCAGTGAATATTGTTACGAAGTGTCTAAGAATGTTGAATGGAGGAGTGAAACCAATTGCACTTCAACATCTGGTTGAACCATTATGGTCATTGAAGAGTTTGCATGAAAACGTTGATGTCAATCCTATGCTCTGGAAGTTGTGATCATTTAACCAGTTCTGGTATTTGGTGATTGACCGTGGGAGATTACAGTTCAATAGACAGTGTCATCATGTCTACTGATAGGTGTAGGAACTCTTTCTCCAGCACAAGAGAGATAGCTTATGGGTGGGAGGGTCGCCAAGGTTTTCAACCTAATAGTACGCAATTGGAATGATAGCACTTGCTATATAATATTCTTGAAGATAGTGTTCCTGTAGCGATCAGCGAGATGATCATTTATGACTTCTCAAAGTCGATAATCTCCTGATGTTGCTATAATGTCCATAACTCATAGTGGAACACACGCTCATCCTGCAAATGTTGTCACTGAGAGGCTCCTATGAAGCGTATTGGTGATCAGTGATACATTGCGATGAGCTTCGACGATTTTCATGATTATTTGTATTGCAAATTTTAGGACTGGAGCTCGTGTCTCATGGGGCCATCATCTAGACTATAGTGCATGGGCCTTGGTCTGCTTCATCATCCACGTATCCTGTTTCCCATTTCCACCCGCATATGAAGGAAAAGTGGCCGATTTATTATCAGACAATGGAAGGTGAATTGAGCCGTTTGATTGCGTCGCTGGTATCGAGTTCAATAAAGGTGATGTAAGTTGTCACCTAAACTTCATGCGTCATTGATTAAAGGGTTTCAACGGACCTTATACGCAAGACGTGTCTATCTGATAACTTCTGATCTTTAAACATGCGGATGCAAGAATCACAGCGAAAGTGAGTCTATATAACTAGAGTTGGAAATTAGTCCAAGAATTTGGGAAATGACTACTTAGTCCAGATGAGGTGATGCTGATAGACTACCTGTGGACTACCAATGCAATGGGAAGTCTGCAAAGGAAATACTCCCTACAAGAGTCGAACCAGGAAATTTCAGGCAGATCAGTTCATATTCACACACAAGAGTTCGTCTGATTTTCTAAATCAATTAACATCATCACCATATCAAACGTTGGTGATTTTTCAGATAAGATTGGTTATAGTAAGAAATTAGATGTTTTAATGATTAATAGTATCATTGAATTATTAAAAGTCGAGGGTTGTGCTGGAAAATGCAAAGGTGATAGACCTTAGATTCATGGATATGAGGTCCTGTATCATTTCAACCAAGAAGGTTTGTAAATTGTATCTGACTAAGTGTGATATAGATACTCATCTCTTGGGATCTCACGGTGCCAAATACATTATGTTAAACCGTATTTGTGATCACTACTTGGAAGGGATTGATCTCACAGGACAAGCCAGTGCTTCCGTCATAATATCTGGATCACAGCTGACACTCACGAATAAGCTGATTCGTATTAAGTCTTTGTCTATTGCAGGTTTGACGACGGTGAAGAAAGTTACATTTGAAGAAAATGAGCTAGCCTTACTATTTCGCCAACAAGGTCATGGAGAATTCAGTGATCTTATTGCACCGTACATGTCCAAACTCGCTCTCAGCCTGCCAAATTCACCGATATTTCGGAATTTCGACGGATTCATGTGCAGTATCAAAGGTGTGCGCAAAAGAATTTGGAATTATGCTTGAGCCTGAGCCTCATCCTGATTCTCGTAGCAAAAAGTAGGGATGTAATCGAATAAAAAATATCCGCTTATTCGACTCGAATACATTCGGTTCGAATACGGATTTGAACTCCCTGATTTATTCGAAAAAAATAATGATGTATATCTCTTGATTTGGTA
>PPNS03000038.1:0-101485 GCA_003708225.3 Williopsis suaveolens | reverse complement strand
GGGGGGGGGGGGGGGCGACCGGTGCTGACTCTTGTGGATGTTGAACGATGAATACCCGAAGAGCTCCTGTGTTGACAGTTTACTTATGGCCTCATGATCCTTTAACTGGTAAAGAAATTAATTCGAAGTCCGGGGCACTTACATTAAAGAACGCGATGCATTGACAGGTCCGATATGTTGTTTGCTGACTGATGCCCGAAACACTTGAAAATCATGGATTCTAGACGTACGCGGTACAGCTGAAGTCAGCATGGAAAAGAAATTAGCATATTCTGAGAAATTGCAATTTGCTTTGCATCGATCTAAGGTCTAAGGTCCATGTGGTTAGTTTAGGAATCAAGAAATTACTCAGTCCAATCTTTGACTCAGTATGTATCAGAGTTTAGGAATGTTAAATTCAACGGAAGAACTTTAAAGGCCAAGAAGGCTATGGAATTGAATGGATTTCAAGATCGTAATATACTAGATCATTATATTGATCATTCATCATAATTTTGCTCCTGATAAGGACTTGATTAATTTTTATATCGCTATGAGTGTTAGGGTACATCGACTTTGTTTCTCCTTCGTGTCGCTGTGAGTACTGATTTCTTAATGCTTCAGCCATTGGAGATTATTTGTTGCAGACAATTCCCAAAGAAGCTCATGTACCAGCCCTTGAAGTTTGAAGATCCATTGCTACAAATGGGGGAAGGGCCAGAAAGATATCTTTGATCACCGCGCACTGGGAAAATCTTTGAACGTGATTCATAAAGCCTACGTCGAGCTTGACACTCCGGATAGTACACTGGGCTCCATCACTGAACAAGATAAAGTCTGTAGAAAACAAATTGGAATGAAATTATCTAACCAGAGGTTCGGGATGCCATTTTAAGTTCAATCGAATGCCGGTGTATAGAAATACATCAATGTAAGAGGAGGTGTGGCTCATGGTTTATTCGAGAAAAACCTTTGACCAATCATCAAGCAGATCTGGGTGTATTTCACAAGTGTCCAAACTCTCAAAGTGTACTGTGTATTACTACTATGTACTGTGCGTACGCTGATGTTCATCTTTCCCTGGATATGAAGGCCACAGCTCAACAGTATCTTTACATTCAAGCTCACGAGGACGAGACCAAGATCAAAGGCATCCCAGTCTGGATCAATTGCACTCAAAAACCAAGAAGAAGCTTGCAACTTGAAGGACTACCATTAATCATACGGAGCTGATAGATATGATACTACACAACTATATTAACTACCCTTAGAGGCCCGCGACGACAGTGGCCAAACCGCGAAAGAAAAACAACCAGCGCGAACGAGAATTTGAAACCCCTTCCCACCACGTTCAAGAGACCGGAAAGAACTTCTGCAGTGTTACACTCAGAGAGGCTGTCATCGTACAAAAGAGGACCAAAGTTCTCATCATCATCAGAAACACATACTTACCTCTCTCCGAAAGTTTAGCGGGAAAAGAGCGCTCGCCTTTGCAACGGACTGATAAGAACGCGGAGCCCAACCTCACAACGTCAACACCTTCCAGGGGGGAAAACTACTCATATTCCACTGGCACATAAGACACATACACACACAACATAGTATACAATGGGTATCTGCTGCAGCTGCCTTTCAGGTATGTCCTAAAATCCCAACTTTATTATTGGCCCCCATACTTACAACAACAGGACGCGGCAATAGCAACGAATATCAGCCCTTACTCGCAGAGAACGAGCGTGAAGCCATCGCTGCCTTATTACAATACCTTGAGAATAGAACAGAAGTGGACTTCTTCAGCCATGGTCCTCTGAGAGCGTTAAGCACTTTGGTGTACTCTGATAACATTGACTTACAGAGAAGTGCCGCGTTGGCTTTTGCTGAGATTACAGAGAAAGACGTTAGACCTGTGGATAGAGAAGTCCTTGAGCCAATCCTCATACTTCTGCAGAGCTCAGATTCTGAGGTACAAAGAGCTGCGTGTGCCGCCTTAGGTAATTTGGCTGTGAACAATGAGAATAAGATCCTAATTGTTGACATGGGCGGTCTCGAACCTTTAATTCGTCAGATGCTCAGCCCAAATATCGAGGTCCAATGCAATGCCGTTGGATGTATCACCAACTTGGCCACGCAGGATGACAACAAGGCTAAAATTGCTAGATCAGGTGCCCTGGTTCCCTTGACCAAGCTCGCCAAATCCAAGGATTTGAGAGTTCAGAGAAATGCTACGGGTGCTTTGTTGAACATGACACACTCCAATGAAAATAGACAAGAGCTAGTTAATGCCGGAGCAGTGCCTGTCCTTGTTTCTCTATTGTCTTCCCCCGACGCTGATGTCCAGTACTACTGTACCACAGCTCTTTCTAACATTGCAGTAGATGAATCAAACAGAAGAAAACTCTCACAAACAGAACCAAGATTGGTTACACAGCTAGTGCAATTGATGGACTCAAACTCTGCTAGAGTGCAATGTCAAGCTACATTGGCGTTGAGAAACTTGGCTTCTGATGCTGGTTATCAACTTGAGATTGTCAGAGCTGGTGGGCTACCACACTTGGTAAAACTTCTTCAATCTTCTCATCAGCCACTGGTCCTTGCCGCTGTCGCTTGTATTAGAAACATCTCGATCCATCCATTGAACGAGGGGTTGATTATTGATGCTGGATTCCTGAAACCATTGGTTGCCCTTTTGGATTACAATGACTCAGAAGAAATCCAATGCCATGCTGTCTCCACTTTGAGAAACTTGGCGGCCAGTTCCGAAAGAAACAGACTGGAGCTCTTAGAAGCGGATGCAGTGCTCAAATGTAAGGAGCTGGTTCTTCATACCCCTGTCAGCGTCCAATCTGAGATCTCTGCCTGTTTTGCCATTTTAGCATTAGCTGATGATTTGAAGATCAAACTCTTGGATCTTGGATTGATCGATGTATTGATCCCATTGACATATTCTAACAACGGCGAAGTCTGTGGTAATGCCGCCGCCGCTTTAGCTAACTTGTGCTCTAGATTGGGTGATTACAGACAAATCATTGCTGATTGGAACTCACCAAAGGATGGTGTTTCCGGATTCCTCGTGAGATTCTTAAAATCTGAGAACCCAACATTCGAACACATTGCACTCTGGACCATCCTGCAACTCTTGGAGAGCAGCAACCCGCAAATTGAACAGCTAATCAAGGAGAATGATGAAATTATCAGTGCCATCAAGAAATTGGTGAATGATAATTTGGCCGTTGCTCAAGACGGTAACAATATTATGAACACTGATGATCAATACGATGACCCAAAGATCGAACTCTACAACTTGACACAACAGATCTTGCAATATGTCAATTGAACTGATTGTCTTGTATACCTTCTTTTCTTTCACCGATCTTTTTTGGACTCTAATTTCATCCGTTCTTTGCTCTATCAAACGCATCCACAGGAAGCGAACTGGTTAGAAACTGAGATTTATAAAATTGTTTTTCTATTTTGCATCTATGTATATTTCTTAGTGTGTTTTTAATGAACTATAGGATCTATTGTGGGGTAGTAGTTATGTGGCTTTGTTGACACCTCTCAGACATAGATAGAGTAATTAATCCGATCACACAAAGTACATTCGCTCTATACTTCGAAGATGGTTGTATAGTGTAGTGGTTATCACTTTCGGTTTTGATCCGGACAACCCCGGTTCGAATCCGGGTACGACCTTTTTTATCTCTTCAAGCAAAGCCAATTTTTTTTGCCAAACTTTGTCATTTCAGAGGATAATAAAGTGATATGCAAGATATCTTTTTGCCCTATAACATACAGTAGCAAATATAGGCATATATCCGCAATTTAGGACCGTAATTGACCATCCAGTAGATCTTTCCAAGGATTTCTGCTGACATCAGCAGAAATCTGAACCTCGGAATTTCTTGAACGTCAAAACAACAGAGAAGACAAGAACGCAAATGGGTATCGAAAAAAGAAGGAACTCTTGTCTACCCTTTTGTTATCCATTGATCTAGGAGATTCATAGTCAAAAATGTCGCAAGGCAACACCCCGGGCGCACAGACCACCCCTGGTCTTCGTGCTGGTCAGCCGCAACAAGGCCAGGGCACTCCACAACAACAGGCCGCTAATCAACAGGCACGCCGTCAAGGCAACACATTCTCCCCAGCAGACCTGAATCGTATTGTGCTAGAGTATCTTAACAAGAAAGGGTATCTGAAAACAGAGGCAATGCTGCGTGTTGAGAGTTCACATATCCCAACTCAACCACTGCCAAACTTGGGAGGTAACGGTTCACGTCAACCGATTACTGATGAATCGTCAGTAGTGACGACTACTGAGACCATTGTCCCTGAGACCTATGAGCGTGGCTACTCGATGTTAAAGGCGTGGGTGGAAAGTTCGTTAGATATCTATAGACCGGAGTTGTTTAGAGTGCTTTATCCGCTCTTTGTCCACACGTTTTTAGACTTGGTGGGCAAAGATACAAGTGCAGCAAGAAGGTTCTTTGACAAATTCAAAGTGGATCATGAGATCTTACATGGAAGTGAAGTTAGTAAGCTATCGAGCATTGGTACCCCAGAGCATCTAGAGGAGAATGAACTGGCTAAGCTATACAGAAAGAACACATACATTTTACACATTTCAAGAACTGCGTTTAACTTGTTACTTTTCTTCCTCCACGAGAATGAAGCCGTTGGTGGGTCTGTGCTGATCAGTTTGATCAATAGATACATCACTCCTGTGATCAGTAACACCGCAATCTCTATAGGTGAAGGCTCATTGGATGATGGTATCAAAGAATTGGCAAAGACGGATGAGATTGAAAAATTCAACAGTCAGGAAGTCAAGCTAGGTAAGTTACCAATGGATATAGAGTTTGCCAAAGAGGTTGAACTTGAACTCCAACGAAAAGATGACAGGGCACAAACCATTGATAACAAACTCGTTGATGAGTTTCATAAGATAAACCAAAGCTCAGATGATTCTCCAGCCCGTGAAGTGTTACCATTGCCGCCAAAAACCGCGTTGGATCTTAAGAGAGAAATACAGAGTGTTAAGGATTCACGCGATAAGATCAAATTGGACTCTATACAAGCATCATCCCCAAGTGTATGTATGTACACTTTCCACAACACGAATAACGACTTGACGACACTTCAATTTAACGAGGATTCTACGATGATCGCTGGTGGGTTTCAGGATAGTTATATCAAACTTTGGTCTATCGATGGTACCCCTTTGAAATCTGTCTTGAAGAGCGATAAGCTTGGAAACGAGAACTCTCGAAAGTTGATTGGGCACAGTGGCGCAGTATATGGAATTTCGTTCAGCCCTGACGACCGATACTTACTGTCCTGTTCTGAAGATAAGACTACAAGGTTATGGTCTTTGGATACATACACAGCATTAGTCGCCTATAAGGGTCATAACCATCCGATCTGGGATGTTAAATTCTCCCCATTTGGTCACTACTTTGCTACAGCTTCGCATGATCAAACCGCTAGGCTTTGGAGTTGTGATCACATTTATCCGTTAAGGATCTTCGCTGGTCATTTGAATGATGTTGACACAGTGGAATTCCATCCAAACTCCACGTATCTATTTACCGGTTCTGCAGATAAGACGTGTCGTATGTGGGATATTTCCAAGGGAAATAGTGTTAGAATTTTCAATGGTCATACTGGTCCTGTCAATGCCATGACTGTTTCACCTGATGGGCGATGGTTAGCGAGTGCCGGTGAGGATTCCATCATCAATATCTGGGATATCGGGTCGGGTAGAAGATTAAAATCGATGAGAGGACATGGTCGTTCTTCTATTTACTCGTTAGCGTTCTCACAGGAAGGTTCTATCTTGGTATCTGGTGGTGCAGATAACAGTGTTCGTGTTTGGGATATCAAGAGAGGCACTACAGAATCAGGCCCAGTACCTGAACCTTTCCCAGTGAGTGATGAACCAACCACTGCTGTGAACATTAATGGTAAAGAGAAGGATGAAGCTAGACGCCGTAAGGAGATTGTTGCCTCATCTGACCATTTAGCTGCATTCTTCACCAAGAGAAGTCCTGTTTTCAAAGTGCACTTCACCAAGGGGAACTTGTGTCTTGCCGCTGGTGTTTTCAAGGGATGAGATTCTGTACTATTACGAATGTATTCTTTTTTCGCTTTTCATTAAAAAGACTCATGATTTTAATCGTTGATGATGGGCTTTGCCGGGTCCCATGGTCCCTGTAATTCATCTTTATACTTCTGTAGCATGATAAAATGCACGGGACAGATAACGACAACGCCTATGTGGATGATGCACCAAATCACCAACCACATTGGCCCCATCATCCTATATATGGCGCAGTCGACTGCCAGACCCATGATGATCATTAACAAGTAGTGAGCTTTGGTATAGTGACTTCGTAACCAAGTATCAAAGAAGGGGAATAATCCATGTATCTGAATAGCAAATAGCATGAAGCAAAATACGGTTGAGGTTGACTGGAATCTCGAGGCAAGTACTGTGACTTCTGCGATAAGGATATTCGTTGAAAAGATAGGGTTGAAATGGTCTTTCAAATCAAAATGATAGTCCGTCGTTACGATGTTCAGTAAGACCAACCAGAAAGACAGAGACCAGATAGAATCCGATGATGTCGATTCAGATAGCGATTTAAGCACTGGTGAAAGTGTCATGATGGCCAATGTGATCACCAGTGATGATTTGAATGTCTCTGAAGCGTTTGTAGCGGCACGGCCTGAGGCATTGTACAGGCCATAGAGGATAACGCTTATTAGGGTACTCAGTGATAGCGGGAATTTCGGATTCCATTCGTAGAGATAGAGACACAGGAAGACGGTGTGCGTGATTGCGAGCGTTGTGAGGTGTAGAGATACAAGGGAGAAGTCTGTGGCAAGTTTGTAGTAGGAGTACTTCCTCACTGTAGAGTTTCTCTTTAGCTGCGACAGAAACGAAGAGTCAGTGTAGTTGTCTGGGTAGGGTTGTGAGACATAGAGGAGTTTCCTCCATGGCTGTCGGGGCATTTTGAGATGTTCTGTTGGAGATGTTTCTGTGTTCTTGTTTTGGCGATGAGCTAGCAGATTATCTGCAAATCATCAAAAGAACAACATCAACAGAGCTACAAAGAACAAAAAAGAACAACAGAACAAAACAACAAAATGGGCGAAGAAATACGAAGAAGAAGATCCAGCGAATACCACGATACTGACTCAGTGTTGTTCGATAAAAGTGAACAACCGGCCATTCTCGTCACCAGTGGCACGCCGACAGAGACTGCACCGCCTGTTGCGTCTTATATACCATATATACCACGGCCAGCGATGACTCCCATCGGGACACTTGAGACATTCCACTCGCCTCTTCTGGTGAATACCACTACTACGAATGACGAGTCTGTTTATAACGGACACGAACCCGTGCAGTTAGACACGCTGGTGGATAGGATGCCCAAGGCCCGTCACACTGTTGATTACCAGGACATGCTCTGGACACAGATTGATATCCTGGACGATGTGCGCCAGATGAGTGAGTCTACACGGGAGAAGGGGTCCTTTTTCTCCAAGGAGCACAAGGAGGCGGTGGAGCAGTTGAAAGCGTCCCAGAGTCAATTGTTAGAGCAGTTGAAGCTCAGTGGTAAAGCCATGGATAACGATACCCACAGGGTTCTGTGGGAGAGCGAGAACATCGATGAGGTAAGGAACAGGCTGTATGACAGGGAGTACTTCAAGAAGGTGAGCTCGAGCCTTGACGGTGTGAGGGAGGGTCTTGAGCGGGTCGGAGAGACCATGAGACGGTTTGAGCGATGATCCAGTTGTACCCTTACAGATGATATGCTACTGATGAATTGGCTAACGGATTACGGCAAGAACTACAGCGATGAAATTGACGACACCGACCACCTGTCCACGCCATGTAGAAGCCCTTCACCAACGACCATCCCGGGCTGTAGAGTCCCTCCCCCCTGGTGGCAGGTGCGGGATGGGCAGCGGTGCTCCGTCTGGTGACGGTTTCGTGCCCTATAAATTTGTAAAGGAGCAGCCCACGAACTTCAACAAGAGCAGACAACCAAAAGCCAATCAAACGAGAACAACAATGTCTACCTTCAGCGACTTCGAGCTCACCACAGAGCTGCCAGCGTATAAGCAGCTCCAGCAGTTGTATGATAACAACAAGGACCTCAAAGTGACCGAGCAATTCTCCAAGGACCCAGCCCGTTTCGACAAGTATTCTAAGGAGTTCACCAATTATGACGGCTCCAAGATTCTGTTTGACTTCTCCAAGAATATCTTCAACGACGAGATCTTTGGCCAATTGATCTCCCTGGCCAAGGAGGCCAAGGTGGAACAGCTGAGAGACGCCATGTTTGCTGGTGAACATATCAACTTCACTGAAGACCGTGCTGTCTACCACGTTGCCCTGAGAAACAGAGCAAACAAGCCAATGTTTGTCGATGGTGTCAATGTTGCTCCAGAGGTGGACGCTGTGCTTCAACACATCAAGGAGTTCACCGAGGAGGTGAGATCTGGTGCTTGGAAGGGTTACACTGGTAAGTCCATCACCGATGTTGTGAACATTGGTATTGGTGGTTCTGATTTAGGTCCAGTCATGGTCACAGAGGCTCTTAAGCACTATGCTGGTCCGTTGAAAGCCCACTTCGTGTCGAACATCGACGGTACACATTTGGCTGAGACTTTGAAAGTGTGTGACCCTGAAACCACTCTGTTTCTCATTGCTTCGAAGACTTTCACCACTGCAGAAACCATCACAAATGCCAACTCTGCAAAGAAATGGTTCTTAGCTGCTGCTAAGGACCAAGCACACATTGCTAAGCATTTCGCCGCGCTCTCCACAAACAAGGAAGAGGTGGCCAAGTTTGGTATCGATACAAGAAACATGTTTGGCTTCGAATCATGGGTTGGTGGCCGTTACTCTGTCTGGAGTGCCATTGGTACCTCTGTTGCCTTGTATATTGGTTACGACAACTTTGATGCCTTCCTCAAAGGTGCTGAAGCAGTTGATAAGCACTTTATCGAGACTCCGTTGGAACACAACATCCCGGTCATTGGTGGATTGCTCTCTGTGTGGTACAACAACTTCTTCGGCGCTGAGACACATCTGGTCGCCCCATTTGACCAATACTTGCACAGATTCCCAGCTTACTTGCAACAATTGAGCATGGAATCCAACGGTAAGAGTGTTTCCAGAGGTAACAAATTCACCGATTACTCCACTGGGTCCATTCTCTTTGGTGAACCAGCTACAAATGCCCAACATTCCTTCTTCCAATTGGTACACCAAGGTACCAAGCTGATCCCAACAGATTTCATCCTCGCTGCTCAATCTCACAACCCAATTGAGAACAACTTGCACCAGAAGATGTTGGCTTCTAACTATTTTGCGCAAGCTGAGGCCTTGCTCACCGGTAAGGATGAAGCGCAGGTTAAGGCTGAAGGTGCTACTGGTGGCTTAGTCCCACACAAGGTCTTCTCTGGTAACAGACCTACTACTTCCATCTTGGCCCAAAAGATCACTCCTGCAGCCCTTGGGTCCTTGATTGCCTATTATGAACATGTCACTTTCACCGAAGGTGCCATCTGGAACATCAACTCCTTTGATCAATGGGGTGTTGAATTGGGTAAAGTGTTGGCCAAGGTTATTGGTAAGGAATTGGAAGATTCTACTCCAGTGGAGACCCACGACCCATCCACTAAGGGTTTGATCAACCAGTTCAAGAAATGGATGTAATGTGATTAAGTGATATGACGTTCTTTGTGTTTTGGACCTCTGTAGTTTCATGCTAAATAAATTGATTTTTCTAAAGATCTACCTGATATAAAATTTGAAACATTAATCACTAAAGCGTAGACTGGTCTAGTGGGTATTGGATATATTGGCTTGGTTATGGATATCTCTCTTTGGTATCGAATATGTTTGTAAATGATGATGATGTTGCGGCAAAACCCGAAAACGCGAAAAGTTGACGCGTCTGACCTGAGGTACTAATGAATCGAAAGGAAGCAGAGAGCAAAGGCCATAGATGGATGTCGTTGAAATCCCTGTTGAGAATTTTCACGCTGCTGAGGGGGCGGATTCCACCATTGATGTCAAGACTCAAGAAAGTATGCCCCTTTCCAGAGGTCTCTAGAGCGAAGATCACTAACGACAACGATAGACTATAGGTCATGGAAAGCCAACTCGGTGGCATTATATGACTATCTGAACACATATAATCACATCTGGCCCTCATTGACCGTACAGTTCTTCTCAGATAAGGATGAGTGAGTACCACAAATGTTATTACGGTCCAACACTAACAACGGCACAGAGCTAAACCAAAGAGAACGACGTATCGTCTCTTGACATCCACTTACACTTCATCATCACAACCACAGCACTTACAAATAGGCTCATTTACACAAAAGAACACCTACGAAGAAGCACAACTCTCGAAATATGATTCTGAATTAGAAGAGTTCAACACCAGTGATCCCATTTCTGGAAAGTTCAATATCTTACAACAGTTATTACAGATCACTGGTGTGAATAAAGCCAGGGCAATGCCACAGAACCAAGATGTTATCGGCACAATCTGTGAAGATGGATCTGTATTCATCTTTGATAAGACTAAGCATACGAGTAATGAGACCGAGTTCAAATATGAGATCAAGTGCCAAGGACACGGACAAGAAGGGTTTGGTCTCAGTTGGAATTGTAATAATGAAGGCGTTTTCGCTACCGGTGCCCTAGATGGGTCTGTGAAAGTTTGGGACTTGAAGAAGTCCGTCCAAGGTGAAGTATTGAACAGTGTACATGAAAAGAAAGTTGATCAACCTGTTAATGACGTTGAATGGTGTTCGTGGCACGACAGCGTGTTTATTTCTGGAGACGAGGGCAATTCAGTGAAGCTCTGGGACTTGAGGCAAACTTTCGCCGCTTCCCAATCTGGTCCAAATCATAATTATGGAGGTGTCAATTCCGTATCATGGAACAAACAGCACAAGTACTGTGTCGCTAGCGGGGACGGCGAAGGTAATCTGCTCATATGGGACATTAGAACTTTTAATGAGCCTCTTAAGACGACCAGAGGACACAATGGACCTGTGTCATCTGTGGAGTGGAATCCACATATGAGTAACATCATCGCCAGTGCCGGTGCAGATGATGGTGTTGTAAAGCTCTGGGACTGTGCCCAAGAAGATAATCTTCGATTCAAGCACCAAGGACACCTTCTCGGTGTCAACGACATCGCATGGAATCCACATGAACCGTGGATGATGGCCTCTGTTTCCAACGATAATACTCTACACATATGGCAGCCAAATGTTCATGCGATGGCTTAAGGAACCGTACCATCTGGAGGTCCAAAAATCCAGTTTCAAAATTCCTACTTCTTTCACAGGTAAACACCATCTTTGTAACTATATACTTCGAATAAATCCACCAATTACCTCGTGTATACACCCCATAATCCGCCAATATTACACTCATCGCAGGTTGTCTAAGACCGGGTAACCATCCTGCTGCCCGCCAGCCAACCAAAATCCGCGAAACTACCGCAGCGAAAAAGTTGAACGAAAATCGGCCAAAGTTGAACGGCACCTGAAGGGAGAAAAGAAGCACCTTTTGATCAGTCTTTATATCCATCATGAGCTTGCGTCAATTGTCCATGAGAGGTATGTTTGGTGTCCTTAACGGAGAGACATAGTTGCCAGTTTTTGTCCCGCTTTATTCGGTTCATTGTGCGCTGTGTTTACACCCCTTTCAAGGGGTGTTATGTATACTCGCAACACTGTCGTAACCCCACCTTCAATTGATATCACTCGCAGTACTAACAACCCATCCAGCTGTCCGTCCAGCTTCTCTTTTGTCCAACAGAATTGGTATCCGTGCCTTGTCCACCCAGACCCCTGAACAACAAAAGGCTTCTTCCATCATTGATGCCCTCCCAGGTAACTCCCCATTGTCCAAGACTGGTATCTTGGCCACTGCTACTGCTGCCTCTGTCTACGCTATCTCTAACGAGCTCTACGTCGTGAACGAGGAGTCCATCTTGTTGGGCACTTTTATCGCCTTCTCTGCCATTATCGCTAAGGTTGTCGCCCCATTGTACAAGGACTGGGCCGATGAGAGAATCAAGTCTGTTACCGAGATCTTGAACTCTTCTAGAACCAAGCATGTCGAGGCTGTCAAGGAGAGAATCGAATCTGTGTCTGACTTGAAGGATGTCGTTGACACCACCAGGGTTTTGTTCGAAGTTTCCAAGGAGACCGTTGGGTTGGAGGCTCAAGCCTTTGAGTTGAAACAAAAAGTCGACCTTGCTGCTGAAGCCAAGGCCGTCTTAGACTCATGGGTCCGTTACGAGGCTTCTGTCCGTCAATTGGAGCAAGAGCAATTGGCCACCACTGTCATTTCCAAGGTTGAGAAGGAGTTGTCCTCCACTTCCTTCCAAAAGAAGGTCTTGGATGAGGCTGTCGCTGATGTTGAGAAAATCTTTGCCTCTGCTAAGTAAGCTTTAAATATTCCTCAGAAACCCAACTTAGATACGTTTATGATTTTATTTGGAGGCGTCTCTCCTCTACAGTTTAACAAAAGATTCATGAAATAAGCTCATTGTAGGTTGATGAAAGATGCATAAGTTCATTTTAGTTGATCAATCTTTCTTTTGCGTACCGTGGAGGGTATGAGTTGTTCAAGTTGTTGCACTTCCGCCTCTTTCTCAATAGGTTGAACGTTGATCTTGTAGAATTTTGGAGGTGGCGATGAAGGTAATGGGATCTGAGATACTGCCTTATCAACTTCTAGATCCACTGGATCATCTAATGGATACTGAACATTCTCCAACTGCATCGGTGCATCACCTTTAGGACTTGTTTGATGCGTTAGTAGGATTGATAGACGCCAACATCATGACATAATACTCACTTCCACTCGGGGTGATAGAATACACTCTTCATACCCAATGGCTTATCAACGCGTATAGGTTCCACATTTTCTTCATTCTTCTCTATTTGACCAATATCACCTCTCATCCTCCTCACTGCTTCGAGATCTTTCTTCAATCCTTCCAGCACTCTCTCTTCCTGGCCCAATTTGCCATTGTTCTTCTCCCTCTTTAACTCCAATTCGTTAATTCTCCTCTGTAACCTCGATGGATCCATATTCTTCAGTCTCTCGAGCTTCTGTTGTTGTCTCTGCTCTCTGCCCTTCTTTATCTCTTTCTGCTTCTGTTTGCGTCCCATTATCATCGTTAGTTCGCTATTTCAACTCGGTATAAAAGACACAATGGGTTATATCACTCACTCTCTTCAGCTGCAGGGTTATAGTTCTTTGCCATCTTCGCTGGTATTTTTCTATGTCTGTTTGTGTCTTTCTTCCTCTTTTCGAAGTTGTGAAAACAGTAAAGTTGTGAAAGAGTGGAAAGTTCCGCACAGAGAACAAAACGCTGAACATCATCACCAACCTCAACATCAACACTTAGATAAGCGAACGGAATGCAGGCAGAC
Source organism: Williopsis suaveolens (assembly GCA_003708225.3). Lineage (NCBI taxonomy): Eukaryota > Fungi > Ascomycota > Saccharomycetes > Phaffomycetales > Wickerhamomycetaceae > Williopsis > Williopsis suaveolens. Next base: position 88,012 of record PPNS03000038.1, on the reverse strand, counting down.
CAACCAGTGGACCATTCGGGTGTCCCAGTTGAAGCTCTGGAAGCTCTCAGGCTGCGTTTGACCCAAGTTCGTAGCATCTTTTTGGCGCTTCATCCCAACACTAACCGTATCAGCTTACCCACTCATTGAACAAACTACAGAGTGAGTTCAAGAACCAAACACTGCCTCATTACGTGTCAGTGCAATCGCAGTTTAATATCATCTTGACCCAATTGGCCTCACTGTCATCAACATTATCCAATTATTCTGAGGTCTTGGAGAGAACGGCCACTTATCCACTACCTCAGTTCCCAACAACTGAACAAGAAGGACTCTTGACAACTTTGTTCCGAAAAAAAGCTACCCCAGAGGTTGTCGAATGGATAGATGAATCAAAGAGACAGAGTACGGACATCCTCTTGAAAGATGATGAAGAATTAACGAAATGGGCTGCTAGATGTACTGTAGATACCAAAGACAAGTATAATTTCTCAGGGTTCTACACAAAAGAGGAACAGGAGAAGGGTCAGAATAAGGAAGACGAAGACGCTAAGATGTCAGAAGAGGTACAACCGTCCTACACGGTGGATCAAGTGTTGAAGTTTATGTATCAAGGTGATATACCCAACCGTTAAGATAAAATCCATCATTTGTGTTCCTTTGGTAGTGTTTCTTTTCAGCTATATACAGTGATCAAGAACACAGATGGTATCTCTTTTCTATATGAACAAGTGGTGTTTTCATTAAGGCGTTCGTTAATAGGGGTGCAGATCATGACAATAGCTTGATAACGAGTTCCCATGTACCAAACATGATAATACTATTAGGCACCGTTCGCAACAAATGTGGTGTCAGACCACCATACATTGATACCAATCCTTCCTCTTTGACAACTAATTTGAAGCATTGTATGAGTCCTGTGTACTTCAACTTACCATTCTCTAATGGAGCTTGTCTCAACCTTGTTCTGATGACTTCATGAGGATACGTGATCATAGAGGCGATGAATTTGGCGAAACCTGCTGATCCTGAGCGAGCACCCCATTCTAATACAGAGTCCCATGTTGTCTGTTCACGTCCAGAGAGTTCCCTGGCTTTAGATTTCTCAGAGATGATTTTCTTCATCTGTTCATAGAGAACCCATTGTAGTGTACTTTCAACGGATCCCAAATAAGATGCAGTTAACCCCTTATAGAGACCAGAAATTCCCTCTTGCTTGATAACAGTCTTCAAACAGTCCCACGAGTTCTTGTAGAGCTTGGAACCTGATTTGTCCAACTGCAATCTAGTCTTGATTAGCCAGATTGGATTCGTAGCCGTAGAGGTTGCAATACCTGCCATTATACCAGCGGTGAGATGCACCCATGGATCCTCCTTGCCGTTGTTAAAGTTGTCAGCAACAAAGTCCTTACCTACCCCGTAAGTGAAGAAGTTTATAGATCTTGCCGGTATCACACCAACGAGATTTGGTCCTAAACCTTTGAACAATGCGGTGAATCCTTCAGTCTTGTACACGTTGCCAATGATTGCAAAAGTCTCCCTGAAATGCTGTGTTGCTTGTAGTATTGGGTTAGAGCTCTTCATGGCACTTCTATATGTTGAAGCGAAGACATCACTCTGTAGTCTTGTCTTGACGACATCAAATGGAGATGTACACACTGCACCAGCCATACCACCGATACCACCAGCGACGAAATGCACCCATGGTTTCACCTGTACGGAGTGCATTTCCCTATGCTTCTTCGAGGACTTCAAAGTTGACGATTTCTCATCACTGGCAAGATACGTGGAGGACTCCACGGCTTCTGCTTCGAGAGCCTTTATGTCTCTGGACATAGCAGTTCTTTTGGGTAAAGTTAAAAGTTATCAGGGAACCAGTGCAGGGTTTTATGTGTATAGTATATCAACACCAGGTCCAGAAAGTTCTTTTTTCGTACAACTTGACACCTCTTCAAAGCCTTTTTCAACCGTTTCCACAATATGACACTTCTTGTTTCATCGCCGGGCTGAAAAATTTTTGGGACATCGCCAGTTATGTAAGCAGCTGAGGTTGTAGCTCTTTGTGTGAGCTATATATCAAATATATTTATGTTAGACCGTGATTATATGGGTATGCCAATATGATTGTATGTCTAATTGCCAGTTTCTCCCTCCTGTTTTGTGGGTTTTAGTTGTGGGTTTAATCATTCCATATAGGCCAAATGAGGAAATCAGCAAACGCACATCGCGCAGGCTCCTCTACAGGTGCAGTTAAGAAAATCGATAACTGTCCGAAGTCATACCGAATATAAGCTAATTATATAACTTAGAAGGTGATGTGGCTTGAAGGACCGTAAACGATAGACGATAGACGATAGACAGTAGACTTGTCAGGCTTGTCAGAGCAAACCAGTACTCTGATCAGATAAAAGTCTCGTATGGTTGAGGAGTCAGTGTAACCACTGGGTTGTTCTTAGTTGAGACAACATGGGCCTCCCTTGGTTTGGAAGGTTGACGTTTCAACTGGGCACTCTCACCCTTGTCCTTAGACTCAGCTCTCTTGCGAGCATTCTCTTTAACTCTTCTCAAAAACTCCAATCTCGAGTCAGAGTGTTTAACATGCTCAACTGCAACATGGATACGTTTCTCCATGTATCTGTTTCCAATGATCTTGTACAGTAACACACCGACACTGGATCTGGTAATATCAAACACTACACCTGTTCGACCATGGTAGTAATAGTGTGGCAACCCTTTCTGAATAGCACCATTCACCTTGATATCAACAATATCACCTTTTTTATAGGTGTGCAAGTAGGTACTGATTCCTGGTGCACCATGCTTCTTGAAGTCACGGGAGAATTTGTAACGTGTACGACGTCTGTAGCCGTGTCTATCTGTTGTGTCAGTTTAATCCTTTGAGAACGTTATTAGCCACACATAGTATGGTTGTCAGTATATCACTCGTGGGACTGTACATACGTATGGGCCATTGCGTCTGATCAACAAGTGGAATATGAGAACACTTGAACGAATCGAAGTTCACACTATGAATTCCTTCCGGAAAGTCATTCAAGTAAAACTTTTTACCCCGTTATATCATAGCAACTCTCCTCAATGTTGCACTACTCAATGGTCGGTGACACCTTTTGTGGTGTCTATCAGGGGGAGAAGGGGCCTAAGACATTCACACACCATACCCTGAATATGGAAACGGAAGCCTAGGTCCTATACATTCTGATATATATACTATATAGAATGATAACTTCTGCACTCACGGGTAACTTGTAATTTGTTTACCATTAGTGAAATTGCTCTATTGGCTTTCGGGCCGCTTTCGTGGGACATTTCCTCGCTATGTGTCGCACTGGTATTCATCACCAAAGAATGACATTCAAGATATATTAAAAGGCTGATCATGTATTTCGGTTGATCTGGTATTGTGTAGTGCATTTCTATAAGTGTTCCCACCGCTTTGGACTCTATGGTTGCAATAAGGCTTCTCACGGTCTCTCATGCGGCAATGTGGTAGTATGCAGACTATGCATTTATCTTGCAATCTGCAGCTCTATGAAAAAGGAAACTAAGGATATTGTAGTGAATCGTGATATGAAAGCACAATGCACGAACTTCAAACTTAAATGGTGAAGTTCATGATGTTCTTTATACACAGATCGACCCTGACAGTGTTCAGCATCAGTGTCTTCACTCAATGAGATGCGTGATCGCGGCGTCCAAAAAGAACTAAGAGGAGATCGCACACTTCAACTGAGGATCAGAATGTCCATTTTTTTTGAAAATGATGAAATTGCTTTGTTGCCTGTGTTATCTATGAATTGTCTCTACAAAATGTTCACAGTTCAAGGTTCCGTATGTTATCATCAATAATGTACCCTTTCAAGTTTTGAAAGATTCTAGAAGGTCCAGTTAGGCAATCAGAATGTACTTCGATATCACCATATCCAAGGAGCAAAAAAGCATCGGAGCAGTCGCTCATGATTCATTCCAGAAGAAATTCTCTGTTCCTCCAAAGATTGTGACCTTTCTGAAATTTACATGGCATTACATTACCATGGTGTCAATCCGCTCAAGATGATAGAGTCAAGCTCTTAATAGGAGCTGATTGATATCGTGTTCTTTGATCTCATAGAGAAATGTTACCATGGAGAGGCCTTTCTCACATTCGAGACGAAATGCTTCTGATCTGATCCTGTATTCCTGTCAGCATATGACGCCGATGTTCTTATAAATACATATTAGCAAGCTATTAGGAATCAGGAACCTACTTTCTTAACAGCGAAGTGGACGCTCTTGGAGCTTCTCCCATCTGAGAGTACCTAAGCTAGATCATTCATAAGTTATGACAATGGTCGGAAAAGCAAGCTACAAAGACATGTAATCCAAACCATTAAAACCCTATTCTTCATATACTATACACAATTAACTACAAGATTGCTTTTCGCAGACAAAAGATGTAACTTTTATAACACAAAAAGACAACCCTAAAGAGATAATCATTACGCTTATTCCTCATCCTCAGCAGCGTCACCAGACTCCTTACCAGCGTTTCTTCTGGCAACACGACCGGCACGGCCACCACCGTATGGAGAGTTCTTGGCGAAGTCAATGTGCTTTTGGGAATCCAATCTGACAACGAAAGATGGAATGTTGACAACCTGCTTACCAACAGCAATGTGTCTTTGGGAGATCAAGACACGAGCGTGGTGGATGGATCTAGCCAAACCCAACTTGTAAACTTGGGTTTGCAAACGTCTCTCCAAGAAATCTTCTGGCTTCAAAGCCAAGACGTAATCCAACTTCTTCTTGTCCTCAGACAAGATACCAGCACGCACCAATCTTCTGATCAAAGCATTACCCTCGAACAATCTCTTTGGGTCCTTCTCGTCACGGGTCAACAAGTCACGAGCAGCACGTCTGATCTTGGACAATTGGAAGTTGATTCTATAGATCTCACGCTTGTTCTTCAAACCGAACTCACCGGCGAGTTTCAACTCAGCATCCAAACGAGCAGACTCGTATGGTCTCTTTGGGACAGTGTAGGTCTTAGAGTAAGTTCTTGGAGCACCTAGAGAGCGATGTTAGCATATTGTTCATGAGAGTAAACAATATATACATCAATTGGTCTACATGAGAAGTTCAAAGGCTTCCATCATCTTTTTCACTTTTTGTTCCATATATGAGCAGTGTAAAAAGCTAGAATCAGATCAGAGTGGGATAAAGTATCAAGGAGATATCTTCAAGCTCAGTAACAGAGACCTGATGACATGTGACACCTGACAATCCAGTCCGCGGTACAGACCAAGAAATGACAGTCACAGATTACTCTAGCATGCATGTTAAGGCATACATTAAAGAACAACCATCTCCTAGACGTCAAATTCCCACTCAAAATGACCCAGGCAGTGCAACTGAAGTGTCGGGAGTTCAGTGCAGTACCCATAGAAGCTCATCTCAAGAAAAGAGAAAACACATTGGAAACAAAAAGACCAACACTGACACCAATAGACCGAAAAGTCTCTTGCAGAGACTATTCAGCAAGTTGGATGGTTGGATAAAGAATAGGAGGACCCGAACCTCTTCATGGTCCTGCATACTTTCAAAATGATCCACCCTAAAAGTCAAACATCATCAGAGAGAGCAGGCTCTCAACGAACGAAAAGAGAGACTCGGGGAAGAGCACATTGAAGGCAGTGGCAAAGACAAACATATGATGGATAACCCAAGGCGATTACTTACGTGGCATTGTGACTTGTGTGTGATGAAGATCTTCCTTACGGTTGTTGGTAGGTTGAGAGTGATTGTTGACGCTGAAAAAAAATGCTAGCGAGAGAGCTCGCGATTAGTCCTGTGTGGCGTTTACCAGATATTTGATGTCTGGATGTTTCCTGCTTCGCCGCCTATGATGTATGTAGCATCTGCACACCAAATAACCATTTCAGCAGTCACAACGGTTGCTACAAATTCGCGGCATTGGCGCGGAACGGAAGTCCGTTTTTGAAATTGCGACGAATTGCGAAACTACAATTCGCAAACGTTTACGCCAATATTCCGCATTGGAAGATTGGGTCACTTTTTGACAGCACAAGCGTTGTTGAACGAAAGAGAGCTGAACAATTGTTGTTTACAAGTTGAACTTGCTGGTGGATTCTATGAATTATGAGCCTCTGGCCTTACATTGTCACAGTTCTGCAAGCGTGTGCAGCTCCATAACTTCAACGCCGTGAGTATGTGCATCTATGACTGCCGTTGTTAGAGGGTTACGGACAGCTCAAAACACATGGCCATGGGGAGATATGTACTCAAGAGGTGTAAAGTGACTAGTGAGGTTAATGTTCAGTTGTTTTGGCTAACGTAACATGGTCACCATTCGAACATTGTTCGTTCGAGTCCTGTATCGTTACTTCTGCAATTCGAAACCCGCCAATAAAGGAACCCATAAATGTCAGGGAGCCCTCATGTGCTTGTAGGAAAAGTAATTGTGAAAGGAATAGGTCAGGCATGCCGGAGTTGCAAGATAATGATGGTGTTGATACTATATTGCACACTATTTGCCACTGCGTCATGTAGTCCTGTATTCCTCTTATATCGCTCTCATGACTGCCCTCTCCCATCACCAAAACAAAACCTAAGGGCACAGTTTGGTGCGTCTGAAAATCGCCCCTGCCCAGCTCGCTTTGTTATATAAAAACCCGATTTTCCGCCTTTGAAGAACGCGCGGGAGCGGCAGACTGGAAAGGTGACTGGAAAGGTGACAGAAACTTTGCCCGTGCTCACAACCGATCTGCTTTTCGCTTGCGTACCGTGTTTTGTTTTGCAGGTGTCGAGATCCTATACATAAACAAAACAACACAGCCAGTGATTAGCCGCCCATACACATTCAGATCCAAATAAGAATACTACCACAGGGCGGTTTAATTACACATGTCAAGACTCGAACGTCTTGTCGTCCTCTTGGACACAGGGTCTACCCAGTTCATAAGGAACACCGCCGCGGACCAGCTGGGGGACCTTGCGAGGGCACATCCGGAAGAGATCCTGAACTTATTGAGTCGTGTTTACCCCTACCTCAACTCCAGGAAGTGGGTGACTCGTACAGCTGCTGCGAAGGCGTTTGGAGGTATTGCATCGCATGCGGAATGCTGGGATCCCAATGGTGAAGATGAACAAGGTGTCAAACTCGAAGAACTCGATGATGACCAGATGAAACTGGAGGAACAAGAGATGAAATTGCTCAACGATGATAATAACTTCATCTCACTAGACCAATGGAACCTTGATGAGATTATCAAGTCCGGGAAAAAACTCCTGTCGTGTTCAGATATTGATACTTCTGCTGCGAAGACGATTGCAAACATCAAGAAACAGAAACTGTCTGTTAGAAAGACCCTGGGTATCGAATCCGAGATTGATGAACTGATGTTTGATGATACACCGTCGGTACCAGAGGTGAAGCCTGGGGTAAAACAGGAGGTAAAACAAGAGGTAACACAAGAGGTAACACAAGAGGTAAAGCAAGAAGTGAAACAAGAGATAAAACAAGAGGTGAAACAAGAGATCCCTGCTGAAGCCCCAGTATCTAAATCTTTGTCCCCATCTCCGGGCATCACTGGTCTGTCAAGCGCGAGACTCAAAGCCATGGCTAAGCGTAAAGCAAAGATGGCTACGAAAGGTGGCAGCTCCAAAGCTAAACCAGTTGACCTCTCGAGAAGCTCGGTATCAAAGAAGCTGGTGGATCAAGACATTGATGTTCCAGATGATAGTTCAAAAGATATATCACAGAAAGTTGACATAACAACACAGGCTGGAGGTAATAAGCTCGTTGTTGAGACAAAAGCTCCAGAGATCCCACCTATCTTGGCGGAACATGCAAAAGTCGCTGGCCTTGTTTGGCCATTCCAAGGTGTCTATGAACTTCTCATTACTGATATGTTTTCTGAAGTCTGGGAAACAAGACATGGTGCAGTCCTTGGATTACGTGAACTGATAAAGAAGCACGGCAAGGGTGCAGGTCGTGTCAAAGGAAGATCTCTACAGGAAAATGATCTAAAGAACAGGCAAACTTTGGAGGATTTGGCTTGTCGATTGTTGACTCTTTTCGCAACAGATAGATTTGGCGATTTTGTCTACGATACTGTTGTCGCCCCTGTTAGAGAATCTGCTGCACAGACATTGGCTGCTTTGTTGATTCACCTGGATAGTGACTTGGTTGTCCAAGTCTTTAAACACTTAGATGCACTAGTACTTCAAAACACAGGTTCCCATGAACGAGTTCCTTGTTGGGAGGCCAGCCATGGTGGTATGTTGGGATTGCGATACCTCGTCAGTGTGAGGACCGATATTTTGACAGAGAAGCCTGAGCTACTCGATGACGTCCTAAGAATGGTGTTACATGGTTTGAACGACTCAGATGATGTGCAAGCTGTTGCTGCTGCTACGCTGACTCCAATCACTGATGAATTCATAAAACTCAAGAGAAGTACCATCAATAGCGTCATTGTCACGCTATGGGATTGTCTCACTAAGTTGAAGGATGATTTATCTGCTTCTATCGGTGCTGTTATGGACTTGTTGTCCAAGCTATGTGTTCATCCAGAAGTGTTGAATGTCATAAAGGAAGATGCCGCAGCAAATGACGAGTATTCCTTTAGGAACTTGGTACCAAAGCTCTATCCATTCTTGAGACATTCCATTACAAACGTCAGAAGATCTGTTTTGAAGACGTTGCTTGCCTTCTTGTCTGTTGAGGACGCTTCATCAAAAAGCTGGATCGACGGTCTTACCATAAGACTACTGTATCAGAACTTGCTCTTAGAACAGAACCCTGAAGTTCTCTCCCTTTCTCAAGAAGTCTTTTCTACACTTATCAATGAGGCATACGAGCAAGATATCACCAAGTTTAGCTCTACGCTCCTTCCACATATCCAGCCACTGACGAATTTGTTGATGACACCAATTGGAGTTTCTCGTTATAACTACAGCATGTCTCCACAGTACTTACTCAAGCCTTCTGGTCAACCATTTGAGAGAGTTGTTGAACAGCCATCTGATGATTTTATCGCACAACAAGCCAGTGGACGAGGTCGAAAGAGAAAGACTCCTCCCAAACCTGAATCATCCATACCACCGCCAGATGATAGTGATCGTGTCAATATCGATGGACCTATGATTTCTGGTGATATCACCTTGATTGGTGTTGAAGTGTTCTACAGAACGCGTATCACAGCAGCTGTCGCTCTGGGTGAAATTCTATCCTATCTCGATGATGAAGCTTTGAGTTCAGTGATTCCACTTTATCAGCAGTATCTCATTAAACCACATTCAACTCCTAGAATCTTTTCCTCTATGGTCATCAAGGAGTACTGTTCTAGTCGCTTGGTAAGAGGTCTCAAGCCTTCACCTCTTGTTGCTAGTGCATTCTATGATATGCTTGAAAGTGTGTTGGCCGATCCAGGAAGATTACCTTACTACAGAGAGTTGGTCTCAACTTTGAAGGCTGTCAGAACACATTGCCACTCACTTTTCAGGGTATTCATTGACGAAGGTAATTTGTCACAGAGTAAGATTCATGACTTGCCAGTAGTTGTTCAAGGAGAAACTGAAGCTGGACCTGGTGCTTTCAGTCTTGAGATGGCTGAGACTGTTTTCAACGAGACATATGAAAAGCTGATAAAACAGATGAGTAACATCTACAAGATGGCTGCACAGAAGGCATTGGAGGATGCAAAGGCTCGACTTATCGTTGCTGTCAAAGAAGCGCAGGCTCTAAGATCACAAAGAACTACTGCTATCCTAGCCACCCACGCTTCAGCTGCAATTCTTTTGACAGACTACTTGCCAAAGAAACTCAATCCATTCATTCGCTCATTGATGGACAGCGTCAAGTCCGAGGAAGTTGAAGATTTACAACTCCGGAGTGCTTCCTCTGTTGCTGACTTCATTGAAAAGTTGGTCTTTGGAGATAAGCCCAACGTTGCAGATAAGATAGTCAAGAATTTATGTGGGTTTATCTGTGTCGATACCACGGAAGTTCCGGATTTCAGTACGTCCAAGGATGTCAAAGACTCTATCTTGTCTATTCGTAAAGAAGAAACTGCTGTCGCAGAATCTGACTCTTTTGATGAGACCTTACATGAAGCAAAGATCAAGAGAAGGGGTGCAAAGTTTGCCTTGGAACACATTTTATCGAAGTTTGGAGCTGAAGTTTTGAACAAGGTCCCACAGTTGCAAAGGGTTATCTTTGATCCACTAAAGAGACTCGATAAACCATTACGTGATGGCGTTGCGGAGGGACCTGGTCAAGCCATTATTGACTCTCTTGGTGTGCTGAAGTCACTTGCTCCTGCTTTCGAGGACACTTTGCAAGCTAGATTTATTGATCTTCTGCCATCTCTTCTCAATGGTTTGAGGTCAGAATTATCTGTCTTCAGATATGCTTCTTCCAAGACATTGTCTGTATTCGCAAGATTATCGCCTTCTAAAGTTATCCCATTCATGGTCAAAGAAGTTCTTCCTTTATTGAACAATGCTGGTGACGTTGTCGAACGCCAGGGTGGTACAGAAGCAATATACCATTTGTCAAAGGCTATGGATGCCGACATCTTACCATATGTTATCTTCCTTATTGTTCCTGTTTTAGGTCGTATGAGTGATGCCGACAAAGACGTTCGTGTCATCGCTACGACCACTTTTGCATCCATCATCAAGTTGGTTCCTCTGGAAGCTGGAATCCCAGATCCAGAGGACGTCCCACAAGAACTACTTGAAGGACGAGAAAAAGAGCGTGAATTTATTCGTCAGATGATGGACCCATCCAGCTCGAAGCCTTTTGAGCTGCCAGTTGCCATTGAGGCTACTTTGAGAAAGTACCAGCAAGAAGGTGTGAACTGGTTGGCCTTTTTGAACAAATATCATCTTCATGGTATTCTCTGTGATGATATGGGCTTGGGAAAAACTCTTCAGACGATCTGTATTGTTGCTAGTGATCACCATCTGAGAGCAGAGGATTATAAGGTCACCAAATCAATCGAAACTAGACCGTTACCAACCTTGATTGTCTGTCCACCAAGTTTGACGGGTCATTGGGAGCAGGAATTCAATCAATACTCTCCCTTCTTGAAGGTTGTTGTGTATGCTGGTGGTCCTTCTGTGAGACAAGGTCTTCGCTCTCATTTCGCGGGCGCTGACATCATTGTCACCTCGTATGATGTTGTACGTAACGACGTTGACTTCTTGGGAAGTAAAGACTATAACTACTGCGTCTTGGACGAGGGTCACATCATTAAGAACTCTAACTCCAAGTTGACGAAGTCTGTTAAAAAGATCAGGGCTAATCACAGATTGATTTTGTCTGGTACCCCAATTCAGAACAATGTATTGGAATTGTGGTCATTGTTTGACTTTTTGATGCCAGGGTTCTTGGGTTCTGAGAAACTTTTCCAAGAGAGGTTTGCAAAGCCGATTGCAGCATCTAGAAACTCAAAGACATCATCCAAAGAGCAAGAAGCAGGTGCACTAGCACTGGAGGCGTTGCATAAGCAAGTTTTACCTTTCATGTTGCGTCGTTTGAAAGAGGAGGTATTATCCGATTTGCCGCCAAAGATTATTCAAGATTACTACTGCCAACTGGGTGACTTACAGAAACAGCTATACAATGACTTTGCCAAGAAACAAAAGAACGTTGTGGAACAAGATATCCAGACCGCAGAAGTTGCTGAGAAGAAGACACATATTTTCCAGGCTCTGCAGTACATGAGAAAGTTGTGTAATCACCCTGCATTGGTATTGAGTGAATCTCATCCACAATATAATGACGTTCGCAAGTACTTGAAGCAAACAGGTCTTGGTTTGCATGATATCAAGCATGCTCCAAAGTTGATGGCCTTGAAGACATTGTTATTGGAATGTGGCATTGGTACTCAAGATGTTGAGAAGTCTAACACTATAGGAGATAATGTCATCAGTCAACACCGTGCCTTGATTTTCTGTCAATTGAAAGATATGCTTGATATGGTTGAAGAGGACTTATTACGCAAGCATCTGCCGTCGGTTACCTTTATGAGATTGGATGGTTCTACCGATCCAAGAGATCGTCAAAAAATTGTGCAAAAGTTCAATCAAGATCCATCTATTGATGTGTTATTATTGACCACCAAAGTTGGTGGTTTGGGTTTGAACTTGACCGGTGCTGATACTGTTATCTTTGTTGAACATGACTGGAATCCAATGAACGATTTGCAAGCGATGGATCGAGCTCATAGATTAGGCCAGAAGAAGGTCGTGAACGTTTACAGATTGATCACTAAAGATACGTTGGAGGAGAAGATCATGGGCCTGCAGAAGTTCAAGATGAATATCGCTTCTACAATTGTTAGTCAACAGAATGCCGGATTGGCATCGATGGATACCAACCAATTATTAGACTTGTTCGACGTTGAACAATCTGGTCAGCAGGAACAATCTGAAGAGGCTGAAGGTGATGCCGACAGTAAGACAAAGTCTAAGGAAGATATCATCAACGAGTCCGGTTTGACTGGTAAGGCTGGCGCTGTGATCGGTGAGTTAGGTGAGCTATGGGACCAATCTCAGTACGATGAGGAGTACAATTTGGACAGTTTCATCAAAAGTTTAAAGTGAGGAGTATGTGTTTTTCCCCTGTTTCTTTGTTTTCTATCTCTGCATATATATATTACCCTGCATTTAGCATTCTGTTTATAAATCACGTGTCACGAACTTATCATTTAATTTGGAATTGTTGTATTTCCCCTGAGTTGGTTCAAGGCTCTGCCATTTTGCGCGGGCATAATGGGCCTTGAAACTAATGAACTTCAGTCAGTATCAAATCAACAACAGTTAAACGCACAGCGAAAAAAGCAATGTCTTCATTAGAAGCCCAGGCTGCTGAGCGTAAAGCGCGTCTTGCAGCACTGCGAAACAAGAATAAGTCACAGACGAGTGTTGATGACTCCAAGGAACCCGCAATCAAGAGCAGAAACTATGATACAACAACACAGTCGACAATATTGGGTTCGTCACGTCCTCCAACCACACTAGATGAAAACTCAGAGACGGTTGAAGCTGTCTCGCAAGCTGTTTCGGATGAAATTCTGGCCAGGTTCAGATCCCAGGCAGATGTAAGTGTGAAGGAAGCTATCAAGCCACGCAAAGCGACATGGGATCTTGAAAGAGATCTAGCAGAGGACTTGAGACTACTACAAGAGAAAACTGATGAAGTGATACATTCTATAGTGAAGGAGAGAATACATAAGTTGAAGAGTCAAGACAGTTGAGCGTGTTTTTCCCCTTCATGATGGAATAATAATAATAGTAATGAGTTATGAGAAAAGTTCTAGTCTTCAGTGTTGTAGATAGCGTCATAGAAGTACAATATGGAGAACACGAAGAAGGCAAAGGCACCACCGAGTGTGACAGTTCTCATGCTAATTCTAGAAGCGAGTATCTTACCACCTGCAACAGCACCAGCGGTACAGATACCATGACCAACGACAGCACCCAAGATGACAAGCCAATAATCAGAGCCCGCAGCCATAGCTATGGTAGCGATCTGGGAACGATCACCCCACTCACCAAGGAAGATCATAACGAAAACTTGCACCCACAAAGGAGAAAACACATAGGCAGAAATGGTCTTCAGAGAGTCAAGTACTGAGATGATAGATTGTTGAACATTCTCTTTAAAAGATGCAGTACCACGGTACGATGGTTGCTTACCTGTTTCTATATCGTTCATCTGGCTGTTCATATCGGTCACAGATAGCTCTTCTTCAACTTCAGCAAGTTCTTCTTCGACACCGAGATCCTTGGACATGGCCAAGCCTTCTCTGGTCAGCTTGTAACCAAAAATGAGGAACAACACAGCAGCGAGGAATTGGGTAACGCGTTTTGAGAGAAGACTTGGTAGTGTATGACCCACAATACCAGATAGGATGGTCATTATTGCCAAAGAGGCGAAAGAAGCAGTGAACACAAGCAATCTGGAATGACGCATGGCCATGAGGGCAGAGATCAAGAAGGTCTTGTCACCAATTTCAGAAACGACAATCATAGAGATGGCCATGAAGAAGGCATCGTTGTTGCCGTGGTTGTTCGCCTCATCCTCTTGCTTTGTTGAGTCTTTGGTTAGCTCTGTAGAAGTGACAGTCACAGCAGACTGTGTTGATAAATCTTCAATAGGTCTTGTATTAGAGTCTGTGACAGCCACTTCAGCAGGTAAATCCGCAGGGACTGCTCTTGGAACCAATTTGAGGCTATGTGGCAGCTTCACCTCTTCGATAGATTTCAGATCCAAAGCTGTCGCCGCTTGAAGTGCCAAAAGACAGTATAAGAACTTCATGTCTGTGATTGATCTGGAGTAATCTGTGTGTTGTAAGGACTGAGATCAGTATCGAAAAAAGATGTAAAACAAGAACCGTAGACTTTCCCAGAAGAGACTGTCTGTACAAGTTATTTTATCACTGATCGCCTGTGAGTTCTCAAACCTTCTCCTGCGCCACTGATACTCTTTTCGTGGACTGTTTTCTCTCGTCAGGAAACTTTCCAAATTCCATCGCGTTAGCTGGTAAAAAAGAAAAGGATTTTTCCGATCTCCTGCGTTGCCCTGGCAACAACTCTTTTGATGGCTCTAAAACATTGAAAAGAACTCTTTGTTTGTTCGTTTATTCGTCTGTGAGTGTTCCTCATAGACGATATAGAATAAATATAATAAATAGAAATAAATAAATAATCGAATAGATAGTTCAGTGGTGGAAGTTCTTTGGCAAGCCGTGGACCTGACCATCGTTGACAGTGGCTTCAGGAACCCAGCCACCGTAGTTGACCTTATGTTGAGCATTGAACTCGGCAATTCTCTCCTCGATCATAGGTCTAAAGTTCTTCACAAGGGCCTGGACTGGCCAGGCTGCGGCATCACCCAAACCACAGATCGAATGACCTTCGATACGCTTGGAAACCTCAATGATCATATCAATCTCCTTTGGTTGTGCATCCCCAACGACAAATCTATCCATTGTCTTCGATAACCAAGTAGTACCTTCACGACAAGGCGTACATTGGCCACAAGACTCATGACGGTAAAAGGTTGAGAGACGGGCAATGGCCTTGATCATATCGGTGGACTTATCCATCACGATAACAGCACCGGTACCAAGAGATGAGCCAACAGCCTTGAGGCCATCATAGTCCATCAATGCCTTTTCAGCGGCATCCTTGGTCAAGTTTGGAACGGATGAACCACCTGGAATGATAGAAAGCAAGTTATCCCAACCTCCACGGACACCACCACAGTGCATCTCAATCAAGTCTTTCAAAGGGATACCCATCTCCTCCTCGACCACACATGGCTTATTGACATGTCCAGAAATACCGTACAACTTGACACCTGTGTTACCTGGTCTTCCCAACCCTGCAAACCACTCTGGGCCTCTTCTCAAGATATCTGGAGCCACAGCGACAGTCTCAACGTTCGTCACGGTGGATGGTCTACCAAACAAACCGACAGCAGCTGGGAATGGTGGTTTGAGACGTGGCTTACCCTGCTTACCTTCAAGAGACTCGATCAATGCGGTCTCCTCACCACAAATGTAGGCACCCATACCACGATGGATAAACACATCGAAGTCATACCCTGTACCACAAGCGTTCTTTCCAATCAGCCCAGCAGCATATGCCTCGTCAATTGCGTGTTGTAAGACTCTAGCCTCAGTCAAGAATTCACCTCTGATATAGATATACGCAGCAGTGGCATTCATAGCTCTTCCCGCAAGCAAACAACCTTCAACCAGCTTATGAGGCTCTTTACGCATAATCTCACGATCTTTACAAGTACCAGGTTCACCTTCATCGGCGTTGACAACGACATATCTTGGACCAGGGTTCTTTTCCCAACCAGGTGGGTTCATAAAGGACCATTTCATACCTGATGGGAAACCGGCACCACCACGGCCCCTAAGCCCAGACTGCTTCATCTGGTCAATGATCCAAGAGTCACCTTTCAGCACTAACTCCTTGGTCTTGTGCCAATCACCACGGGCCTGTGCAGACTTGAGGTCTGTTCCATAGTATCCGTACAAGTTCTGAAAGATACGGTCTTGGTCGCTGAGCCCACCGAGGCGACGGTTTGGGTTTGCCTCAGCAACCGTGGCGAGTGTCCGTCTGGACATACGGATAGCAGACATGCGAGACATCCTTGATTCCTCTTATTGTTCTCCTTCGTTTCCTTTCTTTGTGCTGTTGATTTTGTTGATGTTGGTGGTGGGACCCCCCCTTAAATTTTGGCGAGGTCTTGGACAGTGCGGAAATTTTCCGCTTTGGGTTGTTAGGCTTACCCCGGATTCTTTGGTTGGGCTTTGCAACTGGATAGAAGTGGATCTTTGGTGAAGCTGAAACTGGCTGGGAAACCGAACTTGACAACTGTAGCAAAATGGGCTCGGTCTTCAGAGCTTTTCACCGGTACACGATATTCTTACTCCGTGTGAGATTTTCACCCTTAAAAACGAAGTTGAATTAGACATCTATATACAATTTCGTGCGAACTAAAGTCAAAGTCATCATCCGTTCCTTCTCAATTAAAACAGTGTACAGTCATATTGTGTCCTCCCCAATCTCGATTCTTAGCTAATCACCATCCGTAGGCAGTTAGTCAGAACTTCATCTTCACAAAGAACATGCGGAAGTACGGTTTCGTCTTTCACCCTTCTTTAATGGGTGTTTTGGAGCTGAAGAAGGTAGTGAATAGTGTGCTTCACAGCTTTATATCAAAAGCTCATTAATGATTAATAGCTGTAGCCTGTGTTTACGCAGTTTGCATAATTACTACCTTTCAGGAAATTTATATTTTGCATAAGTTTATCGTTGCGGAAAGGTCAAGTTGAACTCACCAATTTCAAAATTTGAAGACTCTTTTTTTTTTAAAATCAGAGATAATTATCGTTAAATACCCAATAGTGGACCTATACAGTCAGCATATTGTTTTATCAAACCGAAATTATTGAGCTCACAAATTACTGTATCTCAGTGCTTTGCACGCCAGATCGCTTGGTGAATCAAAGAATCACGCTCAGCTCCTTCTTCCTACTCAAACTCCGTCTCTAGAAAGACAGTAATATATGTGTGCATTAATCATATTTCACATCACTCAAGATCATTGAGCCATTGAATGAAACAGGAAACAGAAACAGGTGCAATCTTGCCTGAGGTGATCTGTCTCTTTGCACAAACCATCAAGGGTAGCCGAATAAGACCCCGTCCACTTTTCCCCAATGAATGACATTTCTTGCTGAAATCATACAAATCACATTCCTCTTTGAATGCACTGAAGTCTGATAGAAGTGTATCTCCTTCTAAGACCCCACAACTGATGAGTTTATTGATGCTTTGTCTCAAGATGTTATACGTTGCACCGACATCAGGTTGATTTATTTCAAATACTTCATCAGCTCTATCCAAGAAGGCCTCGTCAAGAGAAGATACGAGATTCGATGTACCAATGATGATAAAATTTGGGAAAGACTTGAGTGAATCGAGTTGTGTAAGTAAAGTGTTAACAACTCTCACTGAATCCGTTGCTTCATTCTTATCCAAAGTCTGTGATCTCGAAGATGCCAACGTTTCAACTTCGTCAATGAGGACACAGAACATCAACTCAGGGTTGGATTCAATTAATGAATAGAGATCTCTAAATATGATCTCGAGCTTCTTCGAACTTTCTCCAAACCATTTCGAGAACACTTTACCGCCAGAGAGCTCGATCAAGATTCCTTTCTTCTGGATAGAGATCTTATGAGCCAATGCCTTACACACAGTGGTCTTACCACATCCGGGCGGTCCATGAAGCACCAAGATCTTGTTATTCATGTTGTTCAACTCTGGATACTCAGAGAGTGCGAGAGATAATCTAGCATGACCCAATAGTTGTGATTTGAACTGTGCTGAGAATTGCAATGAGCTCCATAGGTTATCAAACTTGGTGTTTGGTAACGCGGTCATTGAGATGCTCTGTAGTGTGTCATCATTTAGCCCAGCGGTAATGTAATCAAACTCATGAAGGTTAGAGCTCAAACTGATATCATCGAACTCATCGATCAGCCTTTTATCAATACACTCATACATGATGATGTCCAACTTTGTGTCACTCAGTCGGAACACATCTTCATCGTCTCGGTTGGATCCATCACCGATGTACATCTTCTTCAGAAAGGAGCTTACCAACAACTCAGATTTGCTCAAGTTCAATTCACCAACAATAAGAGAAGCAATCATCTGTGTACTCATCTCAAGCTCTGATAAATGTGTCAAGAGAGTAATCTCAGTATGACGGGTAACAGTCGGATGATGAGCTGTGAGATAGATAGTGATGGCCTCTTCGATCTTGGCAGTGTCAGTGAGCAACAGCATGTTGGCTGCTGGATGGATGAGTACCTCCACTGATAAACAGTTTCCTGCTTCTTGTGGCATTGTTTGTTCAGGAAGCATGTGTTTGCATGTTGTTATGGAGGTAATGAAAGTAATGAAAGAGATGAAACAAACGTGAATGGTCTGTAGCAGTTGGGCGGCTAACAAAATTCAACTACAGATGTCGGCGCTTGCCTTCGTGATTGAGAACATGGGTGCCTTGAAGGCATAGAGAGAGCATCGCTAAAATCATTGGTCACTGTCATCTATTTCTTGATGGAGGACATATGGAAGCCATAAGTGGTAACCACAACCCACTGAGACAGAAATGTGTCACAAATTTGCTCTTAAAAGTGTCAGGCCGTTATCTCCCAGGGGCCACAGTGACAGTAAAACAGCAGTCACGCAGTGCTCTGCACATCTCTTCAGTGGCCTTCCATTCACGATTCAGAGTCCGTCGCTTCCACTTTGCCCATCCGCTCCGTAGGAAACGCGCCCGGTGCAACGACTTTCCCAAAGCGGACATTCTAATCGGCTCGCCTTATCGCCCGTTGCAGGTATAAAAAGAAGGCCTCGAGCCCCACACCACCAAGACACAAAGTGGCTAACTGTATACTCTCAATCTTCCTTACGCGCCAAACAAACAATAACCAATGTCCTGCTGCTCTAAGAACACCCAACAACAATCCAAGCCAAAGACCCAGATCTCCACTGTGAAGACCGCTGCCTCCAAGGGCTGTGATACCTGTGGCAGTGCCACCTGTAAGTGTCTCCCAGAGAACTGCAAGTGTACCATCGACTCTTGCAACTGTGACATCAAGCTCTAATTTAGAAGCGTGAAGTGTGTATATGGTGGGCTTTAAACGGTGCGGTTTAGATCAGTTCAGTGTGGTGAGCTGAAACTCTATATGTCTGGTTCTTATTAGGTGTTGCATCGTCGTACAAATGACTTCTTGAAATAAAACGGTTTAATGGTCTTTTTGGGGTGTTGTAGAATATCATATTCATGGAATCTAATGTGCGATTCTGTTCCCGATGAGAAGTCTTCACCTGTAAGGAAAGGACCCTTTCATGCAGTTTTTTTTGTGACACAGAAGCTTCCTCCACAAAACTGGAATTCGAATCAAATCAAATCAAACCGAATCATGCAGACAATGACCCCAAATATTTTTCTCTAAGGAACCTTTCTGCGTGCTATCATCTTCCCCTAAATCCTATTACCTCTGCAATTTATCGCTAGCCATGGACACATTGCATCGATCATCGCATTTCCTCTCCACACCAGATTTGGCTTCTTTGACAAAGACCTTGTCACTTGGTGACCATTTACTTCAACCCAGAACAGCTTCTACGGATGATTTCCGCTCTTTGAAGACACCCATGGTTTATGCTCAGAGTCCCTTGAGTATGGGCAGCTACACCGATAGCTTTCGGTATCAGTTGAACAAGAACCTGAGTGGTCGTGTTATGAGAGGGATCGATCTGAGTTTGTATGACTTGACAACTGTGGATTCGAAGGATCGCTACATGAGAGGCATCAGTATGAGTACACACGATCTCGAAGACGCTATAAGCGGTTTGCAGATTGACGATGATGACGATGAGAAGGAGAACGCTGTGAGAGTGTTGACTGCACCGAGAAAGAAATCTAGTCAAGGAAGTGTTGCTGTTCTTGGTGAAAGATATTTGAGCCATGCAGAAGAAGATTGGAATTGTGAAACTGATTCGATCTGCTCATCTGAGGATATCATTATTGAAGAAGAACCGGAGTATAAGAACCGTCCATCGAGTGAAGAATCCGATGGGATCCCACCAGAGATGTTGACTGATTCCGATGGAGATGTCAAGTACTATAAGGACATCCAATCCATTGAAGATAAGACTTGGCTTCCACGCCACTTCCAAGGCCATAGGATCAGAAGGATCGAGTTCGTTCAGAACCAGGTGTTCGACTACAGTTGTAACAAGAGATGTCCAAGATCTGCATCGGAAATTGCAGATGGTGAGTTGTTCAACTTGTTGCAATACCGCTACTCTCGAAAGAACATTTCAAATAAGAGGACAGAGGTTATGTGTCGTCTCTGTCGTGGTCAGAATTGGGTCAAGAAGAAGGATTTCTCCATCCACTTGGCACTTTCACACGGTGTTCTCTCTCCACCAAATCTGCCTCCATGTATGTTACCAAATCCAAATGCCATGTTTGAGATCACACAGAGAAGGTTCATCAACAAGTTTGTTGAGTGCCCAAAGTGTACCAAATGGATTCGTTTGGGCCGGTTGATCAGTGAAGATTCATCTGGCTGTAATCTTACACATGGGCTCTACTACAACTACTTTGTCCATCTCATCAAAAATCATACTGACAGCGTATAGATTCCAAAAATTGTCATATATAGATAGAAATCACAGTAATCAATTATTCGTAACAAGACATTTTGTTTCTTTGAACGTTTGGATATGCTTAACTGTGGAAACTCATTCTTCTCTTGAAATCAGCGTATTCAAAGGTTTCCGGGTAATAGCCCCTGACATCTTCAGGATAGTAAGGACCGGACTGATTTGAGTGGAAGCAATGTCCGTCCTTTTCGTCATGCTTATATGTTTTCAGCTCCTTAAGAGCCTCTTTGTGTAACTGCTTCGCACGTTCCTCCTCTTCCAGCAATTCGCCAGAATTGCGTCTGACACCTCCATACTTGACACCAAACTCCTCCTGGGACTTTGCCATGTCCAGAGCGATGCTCTTACGCTGAAGTAGTCTCTTTGTGTCTTCAGGGTTATAGTGAGCTGGCGTTTCAATGTTGAAAGATGGCAGCCCCGATACCGTCTCTTCTCCCTTGATCTCTTTGGCGGCCTTGTGTGCCGGTGCATGTTGCTGCTGTTGCTGCTGTTGCTGATGTTGCTGCTGTTGCTGATGTTGCTGCTGTTGATGGTGGGCTGCGGAGGAATCCAGTGGGTCCACCTCATCCGGCGGAGACTTCGACGAACCGTCCTTCGACTCGCTCGACGAATGTCTCCGTAGCGCCATTAGGTAGTTAGAAGAGTGTCTGCGTATCAATGGCACGGGCTGTGGAGTGCGGCATGCCCTTGGAGGGTCCTGGCCGTCTGTCTTCTGTGGCGTGGGACTGCGTAGGTACATTCTGCTCTTGCTCTGATTAAACTCTTTGATTGATTGATTGATTGATTAACCTGTTTGGTTGATTAGCTTGATTAGCTTGATTGACCGTTTTCTGTTGGCACAAAAAAGACGTTTCACATTCAACAAGTCTGGTGACCACCCCCTGCTTGCCGCCCCCTTAGTCCTCGTCCCTCCGCGATTGCGGTCTCTTTTATACCCGCGCACACTACGGCGGAGGGCCTGGGCCTGTCACTTCCCAAAAGGGAACTTCCGGGGCCAAAATACCAGTCCGGGGCGTCGGATTTCGGTTCCCGCGGGACTCTCCGCTTTTTCCCCCACCATCACTGTTGCTTTGTCTCGCTTTCTGACAGGAGACTTTCAAAAGTCTCGAGACGTCGTCAGACCATCTCTCCGTTGCTCGTTACTCGTTGCTTCTTGCTCGTTTCTTCTGTCCTAGCTGCAAAAGGTTAAATAAAACCACGATGCCTCTCACAATCACGCACGCATCAACAAAGGGACCTGAGACGGTGGTTGTCACCACATCTGACGGATCAATTCTCGAGTAGTAAGTGCACATGATCTTAGTGCCCCCCCCCCTTCGGAGTTGAAACCTAACCACAATATCCAGCCTCAACTTCTGGTTGAGAGAGAACTGCCAATGTTCCGAGTGCTTCAGCAGCGAGACGTATCAGCGGCTCGTGGATACCTATACCATCGCTGAAGACGTCCACCCAAAGGATGTGGATTATGCCCAAGACGGTACCTTCCTCGTCATCACTTGGAATGACGATCATGTCTCTGAGTTCTCCACGAGATGGCTTCAACTTCACACTGCGAAGTACACAGAGCCAAAGCCGTCTAAAGAGTATCTCTATCCAAAACGCATCTATTGGACCAAAGACATTATCGAGGCAGACAAGCCCACTGTTCCCTACGAAGCCATCATCAGTGGAGATCACAGACAGCTCTTGAATAACATACGTCAGTACGGATTCTCATTCATCCACGACACCCCACATACCGCAGAGGCGACAGAGGAACTGTGTAACAAATTCTTGCCCATAAGACATACGCACTATGGTGGATTCTGGGATTTTACTTCTGACTTGAGTATGAAGGATACTGCCTATTCCGATCTCGAGATCCCGAGTCACACGGATGGGACCTATTGGGAGTACACGCCGTATTTACAGCTGTTTCACTTACTCTTCCATGATGGAACTGGCGGCGAAACAACTGTGGTGGACTCTTTCAAGTGTGCAAGGGACTTTGAGAGAGAATTCCCTGAAGACTATAAGTTCTTGAGTACAGTGGAAATCGAATGCCATTCCCTGGGCGATGTCCATTTGGTTCAACGCAAGCCACTCTTCATCCATGACAAGAAGGGTAATTTGGTACAAGTTTCTTGGAATAACTCTGATCGTTCTACAAACTATCACTTGGACAATGTTACGTTGAAGAAGCTTTACTCTGGCCTACGGAAATGGCACACTGTTATCAACAGACATGAGAACGTTGTCTGGAAACAACTTGTCCCAGGTGAGATCCTGATCTTTGACAACTGGAGAGTCCTCCATGCAAGAATGGGAACTACTACAGGTAAGAGAAGAATGTGTGGTGCCTACTTTGATAGAGATGACTTCCTCAGTTCCTTGAGAAGATTCAACGCAGATGATGAACGTGAGGTCTACGAGGCATCTACTTAAAAAAAATAACATCATTAATTCTTTCTTTTAAAATATATATATATATATATATATATTATAATCTCTATTCTTTTATGAAATGTTTAAACAATGATTCTGCGGTCTTTCAGCCATCTCTTGTAACTCTTTGAGCTAACTCTCTTGCGCATGAACCCCTTGAAAAGTGGTGGGATGTATTGACAAGCGACCCAGTTCAGAACAGACACGATCAAAATTAACCATTTGAATCCAGAGCTGATCTTAGTCAATTGGAACAGTTGTCCCCAGAGCCCCTCCGTGCTTACATTCATCAACGCCATTGATAACAAGACGCAGACAATGACATTGAGAATGAATGGTAAGTTCTTAGTGATTGGCTCACGGTATGGTGGACCAACTGTCAGTGTTAATGCACATAGGATATACTGGAAGTTGGAGAAGAAGAACAGAACTGTGTTGTCAGATGATTGTACAGCGTCATCACCAGCTGGAATTGGCTTGATATACCAAGACATGGTCTGAACATACTCCCAGATGAAGATTTGGAAGATCAACAAGAGTGCAATATTTATCACAAGTGGGATCAAGAGCTTCGGAGAGACAAGGTTGGCGGATGGACGCTTGGCAACGATCGTACCATAGGCATCAGACCAAGACATGAAGATAGCCAATGGTAAAATCAAGAATAAATCAATCCACAAGAATTGGAAATCACCCAAATTGGAACCACGCTTATATAAGATCGACACAGTGACGAATTGGATTGCAGAGTAGAGTGACATATACTGGAAGCAACTGAAGGAAGTAACCAATGATGCACGACCTTGCTTGATAACTTCCAAGACACATGAAATCTCAAACGTGCGTGAGGTAAATGGTGCAGCAACGGAGGCTTCAGCCTCCGAAAGGGAGATACCAACATCGGCAGCCTTAAGAGCGCCACAGTCATTGGCTCCATCACCACAGAACCCAACAGTGTAATCCAAATCTTGAAGCCTTTCAACAAGTTCATGCTTCTCATCAGGAGACATACGAGCAAAGATGTTTGCCTTCAACAAGAGTGTGTTAATATAATCCTCCGAGTAGAAGTCTGATTCATTCTTGAGGACGTGTCTGAAGACATCACCAGAGACAGCAAGACCATATGACTTGTAAGATTCGTGCAACTTCAAAGTGTTTGAGTCCAATCTGAGGTTCTCGTTATCAATCTCATACCACTGTATACCATCCTCATCAAAGTGAGGAACAAAGATAAGATCCTCCTCGATCAAACCACACTCACGACCAACACTCACAGCAGTCAAGAGGTTGTCACCAGTACACATCGTCGCTCTCAAGTTGGCTCTTCTCAATTCTTCCAAGACACCCTTTGTGGATGGTTTCAATCTGTTCTCGAACACGATAAATCCAAGGAATGTCAAGCTTGATTCAGCCTCATCACGAGATACCTTTTGAGAATATAACCAAGTGTTCTTCTTTAATGGCTTTCCGGCGCATGCAATAACTCTGTACCCATTATGAGTGTAATGATAAAGGAGTTCTTCATAGTTTGGTGGGAAAGAACGTGGGTCACATATATCTTTGATAACTTCTGGTGCACCTTTAGTGAAGACGTGGAATTGATCAGCACATTTGACAACGACACTCATTCTTCTTAATTCAGAGACAAATTCAAAGCTCTTGAGGATACCTAGCATCTTGCTCTTGTCATTCGTTGGATACACAACAGATGGGGAAATTCCGGTGTTCTCAGGCAAGATATGATCATCATATCTTCCTTCATTCAAAGAGCTGAATCCATTGAACTCCTCTTCATAGTTCCAGCCAGTGAAGTCAAACATCTTGAAATCCAATGGATCACCAATTAACTCGTTATCAACAACTCGCAAAGAGTGACATGAGACCATACTTTTCAACATTTTTTCATCCAAGCCATCAACATCGGTAATCAAATTCTCAAAATGAGAAGCAGTATGGATCCCATAGACATCAAGCCCATCCTCGGTCAACGTACCAGTCTTATCGAAGCACAAGACATCTAATTTACCACCGACATTCACACGAGTTGGCGCAATACAAAAGACATTCTTCTTCTTAAGTCTTGAAAGCGCAAAACTTGTACCAATGGTCAGTGTAGCTGGCAATGCAGGTGGAACGACAATTGTAATGATATCGAGGGCTCTTAGCACAATGATTCTAGTACCGAGGCCCAACTTGATGAAATTGATTGTGGAGAAGATGAATCCAAAGCATGCGATACATGACATGAATCCAATGTATTTAAAAGAATCCTCGTAGAACTTGAAACCAGCTGGTTTAGGGAAAAGCATGGATCGTAATAATGCACCTTTTGTAGTCGAGAAGCCCGTGCGTGTCACAAGTGCTAGAGCTGGATCAGATGCAGGATGACGAACTCTAATGATCTTTGTACCGTTAAAGAGATAAGACTTGGCCAAGAGAGGTGAGATTTGAGAGCTTCCTTCGACCAAACACTCGAGTGTCTCTGGGGCAGCACATACTTTAGATACCGGTACAGACTCACCAGTAAGCATAGATTCATTAACAATTGCATCTCCAGAGAGTAAAACTGAATCACAAGGCACGGTATTCAAGGATGGATCAGAGATTTCATAAACGTCACCAGGAACCAAATCGTAGGAATGTGTCTCCTTCCAGAACCCGTTTCTCCAAACACGAATCTTGCATGAGAATTTAGACAAATCAGCCAAGCGTCTCATGGTAGCCTTTGTCTCAACCAAGGTGTTGATGATAGAGATGATAGAGATCAAAAAAATGCATGTAGCGTAATAGTAGTACTCGTCGAATGCCCAGAGAATTATAGAGAACACCTGAAACATATAGAATGGATGTAGCACTTCCTCGACAAGTAATTGAGACATTGGTTTCTCCTTGATATCCAGAGAATTTGGATTGAAAACTAAGAATCTATCCTCATATTGATCCTTTGTCAATCCATCTCTTGAGTGGTGAAGCCACTGATGATCAATCCAGTTGGTGTTTGTCTTGAAGATATCCTCCACTGGCGAATAGTAAAATTTCAAGTATCTGTAATCCAAAGTGATCAAGATTGGGATGACAGGGTCCATGTTCAACTCCAGACCTTCTACAGATCCAACATCCAAATGAGGCACATTCATGGTGCTAGACAATGGACGATTATACCACTTTCTATGAACATCAGTGACACTTAGCTCACCATGTTCGGTCTCGATAACAACCCACTCGGCCTTTGCCAGTGGAGTTTTCTCTCCAATGAATGCAAATTTATACTTTGGTATCCATCTCATCACCAGGTAAAAAAGACCAAATGTGAGCACTGAGAGTAAATAGTAGATGTATAGTCTAATCTTATGGGTTCTGAAACCTGCAATACCCAATACCAAATCTTCCTCAGCTATATAAAACCTTTGGAACTGCAATTTGGCAGGGAAGCTAGGGAAATAATGGTCATGTAGCTCCGGTTTCACTTCATGAAAATTAGAGACATTGTTTGACAGCTGTTGTCCCAAATCCTCCTCGTTCTCACTCTCTTCATCTTCTTCAAGCAATGCTCTGCTGCTATCACTTGGGAATCTATCTCTGTAGTTATATGTGGAATGTGTCGTTGCTCTGTCCAACGAACCATAATCCTGGACACTTGCACTTGTGAAGCTATCTCTTCTCAAATCTTCATCCCAGTTGGTGTCATAGTCCACGGCCTCGTCCATGGTAGAAGCACCTTGAGCAGCTTCGACTTGTTCAGGGTCAAAGAATCTAAACTGGTCCATTGATTGAGATCTTGACCGGGAACCAGAGTGCATACGTGTCAAACTCACCATCTCACCAGGAGATTGTGCGAGCCTCCCACGCCGTATAGATGAGGCAGCAGAGCTTGGAACGGAGCTCTGACGGCTATCAATAGATTGTCTATGACCAAAATGGTGCATATGGTGGAATGACGAGATGGATGATGGGATAATTTCAGAACCGACACCAGCAAACATCTCCGTGGTGTTCTCCTCTGCAGAGATAATGGATGGTCTGCGTGACGACCTTCTCGAGGAGCGCCGTGAGTAGTCCATGGTGTTTCTTCGCTTTGGATGTTTACGGCCGTAGTGTGCTTGTTGTTTTGGTAGCCGTAGAGAAGCTTATCTGAGAGGAAATTTATGCCCATTTTGTATAGAAGAGAATGAAAATGGGCCTTTTGGTCTATATCAGAAGAATAATTGTCGGAAAACGAGATATTACATGTCAAAACAACGCTTGAAATGTCGTAACCTACTTTCCAATAGGAGATCACGCTCCAAAGACTTCCAAATCTACCCATATATGTTTAGCCCTCATACAATTTTGAAACATCCACACACCAATAGTTTTTTCTGCCAGTTTTTACGGGCAGATTTTCTTTGGCCTGAAAAATTTTCTGTTCTTGTCCTGTTTTTACACTTCTTCACATCTGAAGATCACTGATCCAAGAAAGGATTCCACTTGGTGTTCAGTATAGTAACAGCAATGCGATTGCTGTTACTAAAAAATCTTCTCAACTGGCTCTGAAACAGTAAGTTACTCATCACATCACACCACATCAATGAACTCGTGAGATCCTTTCTTCTACTGATGATAAACTTGACAACAACAACTTTGAATTTCTTCATCCGAAAAATACATGAGGAACCAATCTTTGCTTTTTAACCCTGATCGAAAATCTCTGGTTTCAATGGTGTGATTGCGCATTCTTTTTGAGATATTGAGTACTAACTGTATTTGCCTTAGCTTCCTTCAGTTTATATGCAATTGACGTCCCCTTCGGATGAACCTCTCATGTAGAATGTACTCACAATCTCTGATGAGAACCATGATACCTTCTTGACTTGCTCTTTTTCATGGGTTTCTCATTCTCGTCATTTTCATTAGGATCGATGAGGGTTCATCGCTTGAAAATTAGAAAGGCGAAACTTTTAAACTAAAAACTAAAACAAACCACCACACCAACCATAATGTCCACCCAAGAAGAGGTTCCTGCAGTGTGCGAAACATGCCTGGGACCTAATCCATACCTCCAGATGTTAAGAGAACGCAGAGGGTTGGAATGTAAACTCTGTACGAGGCCCTTCACCGTGTACAAATGGGCCCCGGTGAAGAATGGGCCCTTCAAAAATACAATCATCTGTCTCACATGTGCGAAACAACGCAACTGTTGTCAGAGCTGTCTGCTGGACTTGACATATGGTATACCTATCCAATTAAGAGACGCAGCTCTCAAGATGGCTGGTGTCGAGGGATTGACAGGTGCTAGTGAACCAAAGAATGAGATTTCCAAATTGTATGTGGCAAACAACAGTGAGAAGTTCCAATCTATAGGTGGCGCTTCAGTCACTTCGAATAAAGAGAAGGCAAAGGAAATCTTGGAGAAGCTTGCCTTAGTGAGGGGTGACAAGGCTCCGAAATCACAAGTGAAAAGAAAAGAATCATCTCTCGTTCCATCGCATCTTGATAAAATCGATGTCACCAAAATAGTGTCGAAATTACCGTTCAACGGTTCATTGAACATACCAGAGGATAAAGATCTAAAGACCCTATTCATATTTGGTATTGATGATTCTTTGCCAGAGTATAAGATCACAGACTTCTTGGAGAAGTTTGGTAAAGTGAAGAGTTTCAACTGTCAACATAAGGCCAAATGTGGTTTCATCACATTCACGAGACGTGTTGACGCAGAGGCCGCTTCTAAAGCCATACCGACACCAGTTGAGGGGCAGTCAGGTCTCCTAGTTGTTGAAAGTATCCCACTGAGAGTTACATGGGGCAAAGAGAGAACAATGGGTAATACAAGTGCTGAGAAGTTGAAAGTCGGTACTATAGTGACGAAATTCATGAAGAAGCTAGCGAAGAGCGGTGTCAAAACAATAGAGAGTGCTCCTAAGAAGAAGGAGCCTGCTACTTTGAAGCAGATCCCGGATTATGAAAAGGTGTTCAGGGACTATGAATTTTAGTCCATTTCTTTGCCTACTCGGTTTTGTAGTTCTATGGTGGCGCGAGATAGAAACACTTCCCAAAATATCAAGACGAAGGCACACTTAGGAATGTCAACGTACGAAGGTGTGTATGTGTGATATTAGTCCTCTACAACATACTAACTCAATGCAGAGGAACACAACATCCAGGAAGAGCAAACGACACCACCAAGGAGATCACATCAGACGCTTTCAACCCTTCTTCATGACTTCTTTGAGTCGAGAAACTCCACAGAATTCACTTTCAACCCAAATACTAGGCTTCCGGAGGAACAGTTTCAAAGAGCACTCCAATCCCTTGGTGACTTACCCCTTACTGACTCCCTCTTAGAACAACTAAGTACGCAGAAAGATGTCGAAGGCGTCAGTCAAGAGTTCATCGATTCTTTAGATCGTGTGCCAAAGAAGTCATTGAAGCCGGATCAAGCATGTTCAATCTGTACTAGTGATTTTCTTGATGATCCTCATCCTCTTGTGGTGAAATTACCTTGTGAAGGCAATCATAAGTTTGATCTGGAATGTATTGCGCCTTGGTTGAAAGTGCATTCTACGTGTCCAATGTGCAGAAAGAACCTCTTAGAAAAGAAGAAGTTTGATGATCTACCAGAGGATGACGAGGAAGAGGAGGAAGGTTGGGATATGTATGGTTAAAATTTTCTGATTAGATTCTACATGAGAGATAGAAACTTTTTGTATGTACATGTGTTATAGCATTTATATGTATTCAATTCACCTGCTTGTCTTCTATCTGCTCTGCCGACTCCTTCTTTTCTACCTGTTCTTGTGGGATGTGTCTTTTGAAAACAGGATCGTTCAAAAGCTCTTGAACTCTCTTTGCAATAGCAGCCTGACCACCAACGGTATCCTTAAACTGCTCAATAGATGCCAACTCAGTCTTATCAAGCTCAGCAGCAAGGTTCACAGGCTCACGTTGGAAGGTTTTCACTTTGACACCAACACCACTGTTCGAATGCTTTGCGATATATGAGACCCAAAGGTCTATAACTTCAGGTGTAGCGTCATAAGCCTTAATAACACGCTTATGTGTAAGTCTGAGGAAGTTCTCCTTAGATTTGGCATGGACGAAAGGTGCCCTGATCACCGTCCATCTCTCACGACGGGTCGGGAGGGGAATAACACCACTCACAGGGATATCCAAGTAATAAGCAGCTCTTTGTGCGAAGTCACCCAAAAACTCCAAGTTCTCATAGTCATACGCTCTGAATTGTAATTCGGCAACCAAGTCGCCATGACGGATCTCATGACGCAACGGAGCATAGTAGTTCAATTCAACATTGATTGGGAACGGTGTCTTTGTGGTCTCCAGGACTTCTTCAGATGAAAGGATCTTTGGTTCATATGGGACAGATACGGTCTCCTTGAGGGACACGTCGCTTGAGGTCTTGAGCGCACCACGTAGAAGTGCAGACCGTGTAGAGAATGGACGTATGCTTCTTGTGACAGTTCTCAGCATGGCTGTGTGTCTCTCTGCTTCTCTCTCTGAACTTCTCTGTCTCTGATCGATTTCAACTTGAACTTCCTTTCGTTGTTGGTGTGAACGAATTTTTCAGTGAACTTCCGGGGGGAAACCAATGATTCCGGCCGCTTCTCCAAGTAAAATTTGAGACTGTTTGGAAGAGAGAGAAGCGATGAGGTCGCAAGAGAGAAAGGAACAGAAGAATGGGAAAGAGCAGTAAAGACAAGAGGGACTTGTACTACAGGTGAGCACTATTGGGATTTTTTCACTGGTATGTCTGACTAACTTCAAAAAATCTTAGAAAGGCCAAAGAGGAAGGATGGAGAGCAAGATCTGCTTTCAAGCTTCTCCAGCTTAACGATCAATTCCAACTCTTCAAAGGTGTGAGTCGTGTTGTAGATCTCTGCGCAGCACCGGGCTCGTGGTCCCAGGTGCTTTCCCGTGAGATCTTCCAGAAGCGTGAACAGAACGAAATCGGTCCTGAACCAAAGATCGTTGCTGTTGATTTACAACCCATGGCTCCAATCGATGGCGTCACTACTGTTCAGGCAGATATCACACACCCGAAGACCCTCAGCAAGATCTTGGAGATCTTTGGTGGTGAACCTGCAGACTTTGTGTGCTCAGACGGTGCCCCGGACGTGACAGGTCTTCATGATTTGGATGAATATATCCAAGCACAGTTAATTCTCGCAGCTTTACAATTGACAACCTGTCTACTCAGACCAGGTGGTACGTTTGTCGCAAAGATCTTCAGAGGAAGAGATATCGATTTAATGTATTCACAGTTGGGATTCCTCTTTGAGAAAGTGATATGTGCTAAACCTCGTTCGTCAAGAGGTACTTCGCTTGAAGCATTTATCGTGTGTCTCGGCTACAAACCAAGCGCCACTTGGAAACCTACTCTCGATCCAAACGTCTCTACAGAAGACTTCTTTAAAGGTGCTAATATTGGGAGATATGAGCTCAGAGATGACCTGGCGTACGAAGAAGAGATGAGAGACGTTGCCCCATTCATAGCATGCGGTGACCTTTCAAGTTATGACTCCGATGCTACTTACACGATAGATGAAACTGTGAAAAGAGTGAGTTTGGACCCAGTGCAGAGCCCTACTGCTCCACCTTATAAGAAGGCTATAGAATTGAAGAGGGCTGGTGAGATTAGAAGATAGCCTAATGTTCAGAAATTTCGTTGCATATTTTGCTGTTCTTGTAGTCTTGGTGATTCTGAGTGGTAGCCCACAGTATTCTCAAAATAAAATTACTGAAGATCTTAACAACACCCAAATACACAAAAGACAAAAGACAACGATCCGCAATGGGCGCGTTTGGGGTACATGTCTTCGAAGAAGACATGGCATGTGACACACTTAGTCGTGCTGTGAACCATATGGAGGAACCCTTCGTGGAGATACTCGGGGACCTCGAAGACGCGATCGACTCCGATTATCTTGAGATCGACGAGTGTGGAGCAGTTCTGACATATACTATTCTTCTTCTTGGTCTCAAGGATATCAATATCATCAATGCCATGTCAGATCAAGAATTGGGTAAACCATATAGGGAGAACGTACTCGAGTTTGTTGAGAAGCACAAACAGGGATGGCGAACTGCGGATCAACAGAAGTTTCTTGATACTGCTGGGAAGGCACTAGATGCAGTCCTAGGTGATAAGAGTGAATCTCTGGAGCTCTGGGGGGAGACTGAATACCTTGATGATTGGCTGGAGGTTGTCAAGAGTCTTCAATCAAAGCTTCAAGTACAAGACCACTAAAGGGTGATCACTACAGCAATTGGCAATTGCAATTTACTGTTGCCGTGAGCAGTCACCAAATACGTTCACTATATAATATAAACAGTAAATATCGGTTAAACATTCCCATCTATTATGCGGTTTAAATCCCTCGCATCTACTACCAAAATCAAGTGTCAGCCACACCCACAAGTCAGCCGTAACCGTTTAGCCTCCAAATGTGAACCTCCATCAGACCTTATCAAACAGCCTTACTTGTATCCTATGCATGATTGCCGCAAGAGAAACATGTAAAAAGTGAGCTTCAGTGACGATGACTTTATAAAGCGCTATATACGCCTCTGGGGTTTATGTTCTAAATAGGGATAATCTGGGTTTGAGACTGCAGAAAAACTGAGGCTCTTTGGCTCAATCAAACTGGACCCACTGGAAAACCAAAGCTCCAGGTTCGTAAACTTCTACTTATTTCTGTCATTTGAATCTCGTTTCGACCCACAATGGGAACTTCGGGCAGTCTTTGAGAATGATTCTACGTGTGAATCGATTATCATTGAGTGAGATCTTAGATCTAGGTAATCCATTTGAGAAGATCCAAACTGTGCTCCAAGAAGTTGCAACAAGTGAGTGTGTGGATTGTTGTGTGTTTGAGTTTAAAGTTTCGTTAGCGAATGGCCTTCTTCTGACAGGATTGAATTATCTGAAGATCATATACATCAGAAGAGGAATTGCATGCATCATACACAGAGTGTATGAGTCGTTTCGAGAGTTTGTGTCGAAGCGCAAGGCAAATTGAGAAACCTTAGAACACCAAGAGCATTACAGGCTTGAAAAAGATTAACTTATGGCCTCTATTATCTATAGGTGAAAATAGTGAGTTATGGAGTTATGGAGTGAACAGATCAGTTGGAAGAAATGATCGAAGCTGTCAAAGAACTTCTGTGCAAGCTCTGTTAAGGAACGCCGCATTACTAAGCCAGATTCGCCAAACCTTTTGGTGTTTCGTACATGAATGAGTATAACAGAAGAAAGAGATATTTTCAAAATATAATATACAACTGTTAATATTAGGGAACTTTCAAAGTGAGATTCGATAAATTGTACTAATTCGAGCTGGGCTTTTGGCGGCTGGCGCACGCTACCGTCTTCAAAAAAATGACGACAACTGCAGGATTCGAACCTGCGCGGGTAAACCCAAAAGATTTCTAATCTTTCGCCTTAACCACTCGGCCAAGTTGCCTTGATTGAAATTTCGAAGTCTCACATTTTTCTAATATGAGAAACTCTCTCTATTCAAACTTTGATTTCTTAAACAGATAGTTAAGAAGATAGATCTACAATCCTGATATAAACTCTTCCTACTTCTATTATTCAAGTCACCATGGAGACTTTTTTGGCATCCATATAATAAAGCCACATTTTGGTCCCTAAAATCTGACACATTGCCTCAAAACTTCTTCTAGAATTTTACCCCTTATTTCACCCATTGGACAGCCAGTACGTTTCGCCAAGTGTCACAACTACAGGTTTTTCAATCCTGGTACCAAGAAGTCATCATGAGGTCATATTTGCCATGTCTTGTGTTGCTCTTCCTTCCTTATTTTGTTCTATCATCTGAACAACTTCAACAACCAATTGGTCACGACACAGTCGTTGGTTCGTCCGATTCCACTGTTGATAATAATGATATCAAACCAATACGGGAAAGAATTGCTGTGATTGGAGCAGGTTCAGGAGGTTCGTCCTTCTCATACTACGCTCAGAGGTATACTTCACATGCGTATGATATCACCATTTTTGAGTCTAATGGTTATATCGGTGGTAGATCTATTACTGTGGGGAAGTACTCTTCATCTCAGCCATCAAATGATGAGGTTGATCCAACTGTCTTGAAGAGTGATGTTGAACTTGGTGGAAGTATCTTTGTTAAGGCTAATAAGATTTTGTGTAATGCCGTTGAAGAATTTGGACTAGAGACCGATGATAGAGGTATCTCTGGTAAGTATACTGAAGTATTTTCCGGTTCTATTGGTATTTGGAATGGAACAGAGTTTGTTCTGAGGATTGATAGCGGCCCATGGGGTGGTTTCAAAACATTCATGAGGATTCTTTGGAGGTATGGTGTGAGTGGGTGGAGGTTATCAAGAGAGCTCAAAAGTGTGATCTCAACGTTCCTGGAATATTTCTACAACACTTCATTTCCTTTTAAGTTACAGAATGTGATTTCTCAGAGCGGTTTGATCGAGTACACGGGGATTTATGCAGATGAACTCTTCAAAATCAGAGATTTAAGTGATAGATTGGGCCATGAGTTGATTCAACCTTTGACACAGGTAAACTATAGAAGTCCTCTTGATGAGATCCACGCCATGGGTATGCTTATATCAATGGCAGCAGAAGATGCCATGAGTGTTGAGGGTGGGAACTATAAGATTTTTGAGAAGTGGATTGACTACTCGAATGCCACCTTACAATTGAATACTAGAGTTGAGTCTATTGAGAAAACCTCGAGAGGAACTTGGGAGGTTGGTTATAACGACACAGTTGAAGAGTTTGACCAAGTTGTTATTGCGACGCCGTGGACCTTTGCCAATCTCACAGGACTCGGTCTAAAAGTAGAACCAGTTGAGTATAGAGAGCTCCATGTGACATACGTACAGACCAATGTTTCGCATCTTGTCGACCACCCAAGATTTGGCTCGAATGTCCCTGAGTCAATTTTGACCACTGGTAAAGAGGTGCCATTTTTCAGTGTTAACATTGTCGATTACGATGAGGAGAGTGGGATTGTTCGCTATAAGATCTTCAGTAATGATACCATAGACAAGCCATTCCTTGCGGAGTATCTGTTCAAAGACGTCACAGGAATTGAGTTGTGGTACGCCAAGCAATGGTATCCATACCCTGTGCTGGACCCTGTTGATCAATTCGATCCGTCAGAACCGGCGATCGGCGTATGGTATCTCAATGGCATGGAAAGATTCATCTCAACAATGGAGACGAGCGCGCTGTCGGGAGCTTCTGTTGCCGGCTGGTTGTCTCAGAACTGCAACACAACACGCATCTGTGTTCCATAAGGCGTTGAAATATTTCCAATCGTCTGAACATATTGTGCATGACCACAGAGCAGGTAAGAAGTGCGCATACAGATTTTTATCGGCGATGCCTCATTGGAGATGCGCTCTTCATATCTCCGGTGCGCCCACCTCCCCCGTTGTCTGATAGCGATAGCAAATCCGCCAATCGCAGCTGCTATGTGGGCCAACCGACAAGAAAATGTTTTTGCCAACACAGGAAGTTGACTGCTGGAGGATGACTTGGAAGGCCATTGGAATTGGACTTTAGACTTCGATTCATTGGCTTATAGCTTAAATACACTCAACTGTTAACGAGCCTACAATCACTGTATAAAACGCGTCCCAACTGGGAGAAGGCTTTTAACATTTTTGAAAACTGCGAACGGTGCCCCGTCCGTCTTTTCTGCAAGATAGCGCAATGTGGAATATTTCCGCTGTGACCCGATCGGGCCTCACAATCAAAACACATGATAGAAAACAGTATAAAAGGGCCTTAGCTCCCGCTATCCTCGGTTACGCTCTGGAAAACCCTTTATTCTATACATAATAAACAACAAAAATGTCTACAGCTGATGTTCCAGAAGGTTTCACCGGTGTAGGCACCGGTGGTGACTCCCTCACCGTGGACTTCAACTCCCTCTACAATATGGGTAACTTGGCCTGGATCGGTACCGCTTCTGCCCTCGTGTGGATCATGATTCCAGGAATTGGTCTACTTTACTCTGGTCTGTCGAGAAAGAAGCATGCCCTATCCCTACTGTGGGCCTCTATGATGGCCGCATCCTTAGTGTCATTCCAATGGTTCTTTTGGGGTTATTCCTTAACTTTCTCCCATAACGTCTATGGTGAATTCATCGGTTCTTTGCAATTCATCGGTATGAGAAACGTCTTGGGTAACAATTCCGTTGTGCCTGCTCTGCCAGATACAGTCTTTGCCTTCTTTCAAGGTATGTTTGCCTGTGTCACTGGTTGTTTGCTGATTGGTGGTGCCTGTGAGCGTGCCCGTTTGGGTCCAATGATGGTTTTCCTCTTCATCTGGATCACCATTGTCTATTGTCCAGTCGCTTGTTGGACTTGGAACCCTGAAGGTTGGTTGGCCAAGTTGGGTGGTTTGGATTATGCTGGTGGTGGTCCAGTCCATATTGCCTCTGGTCACGGTGCTTTGATCTACGCCTTGATTCTCGGTAAGAGAAACGATCCAGTCGCTGGTAAAGGTTTGCCTAAATACAAGCCGCATTCTGTCACTTCTGTGGTGTTAGGTACCGTGTTCTTGTGGTTCGGTTGGTTTGGTTTCAACGGTGGTTCCGCTGGTACTGCCAGTATCCGTGCTTGGTTCTCTAACATCAACACTAACGTTGCTGCCTCTGCTGGTGCCTTAACCTGGATGTTTGTCGATTACTTCCGTTCTGGTGGTAAGTGGACTACCGTGGGTCTCTGTTCTGGGGCCATTGCCGGTCTTGTGGGAGTCACTCCAGCTGCTGGTTTCGTTCCAATCTGGGCCGCTTTCATCATTGGTGTTGTCACTGCCATTGGCTGTAATTTTGCCGTTGACTTGAAAAACATCTTGAGAATCGACGATGGTTTGGATGTCTATGCTCTCCACGGTGTTGGTGGTAGTATCGGTAGTGTCATGACCGGTATCTTTGCCGCTGACTACGTTGCAGCACTTGATGGCACTGTGATCGCTGGTGGTTGGATTAACCACCACTATGTCCAAGTCGGCTACCAATTGGCCGGTATGTGTGCCATCATTGGCTGGGTGTGTGTGGTCACTGCGATCATCCTGTTGATCCAAGATCGTATCCCATTCTTGAGACTAAGACTGCGCCCAGAAGAGGAAGAGCTGGGTACTGATGAGGTTCAAATCGGTGAATTCACCTACCACGAGGAGCAGATGTTCATTCCAGAGCCAGTGAGATCCAACGCCTCTAAAAAAGTTGCCAACCATACCTTGATTGATGACCAGATCAATAATACAGATGGTACTTCTGGTGCTGAGGAAAAGAAGACTGAGTCCAGTGTCTAGATCTTGATTCCCTTTTTGTTTACGCTTTTATGACAGGCTGATGCCTTTGAAATTTAATAATCCCTAATATGGTTCACTCTGTAGCTCCAGCCTCCTAGGCGGCTAGGCCATTTTCAAAACAGCAGCCAACATATTAAGATATTGCTGCTAGTAATATTTGCTACTAAGACTACCCCAGGTAAACTCATAATATCATAAACAGTCAACAGAGTGCGCCTCCGCCATCCGCCATGTCACGTGGAATTAGCCCATGCCAGTGCGCACGCACGCGCAGCCTGCGCTAACGGTCAGATCCTGCTTCTCTCTATGGGAGCAGATTGAGAAGAAGAAGGTGTGGTGGCAAGAGCTTACTCTAACGGGTGTTGGTGGTGGCGGTTGTATGGTATGTATACCTGGATGTGGCACAGTCTCTCTCCTTGCGCCTGAGCGTTAACGGTTAGGGCGATCGTCCCTTTGATCAAAAATCTGCATTTATCCTCATCAACACTTGTTCTGTAGATACCCCCATTCGACTTGTAAATTATCGACCGATTCCGGAGGGGACGCATACATAAATACCCGACTCTGCTGCTGCTTCTGCGATACTTTTTAATGTCATCGACACCAACTATACACATTCATTACGAGATGCCTCGCCTGCCAAACATCTCATCTATCGCCGTGATTGGTAGTGGACCATGCGGTGCTGGTCTCACGAAGGCCCTTCTGGCAGAAAAGAAGTTCACCAAGATCAACGTCTTTGAGCGTCGATCAAAGTTTGGTGGTCTTTGGAACTATACCCCGTTGAAGGGTGTTACTGTCCCAACTACACTTGTTCCAAACACCGATCCTTTCCAGCCAACAATAAAATGCAAAGTCGAAGATCAAGAGTTCTACGAGAGCCCCGTCTACAAGCTGCTCGATGCCAATGTTCCTAAGGACCTCATGGCTTATAACAACTCACCATTCCCAAAAGACGTTCCATTGTTCCCAACTCATGACCAAATTTTGAAATACATTGAAAACTACTCTCAAGAGATCAAAGATAATGTGCAATTCGACACTGAAGTTATTCATGTTGAGCCAAAGGAAGACAAATGGTCTGTCACATCCAAATATTTGAACACTGGTGAACAAATCACTGACACCTACGACGCTGTTTGTATCGCTACTGGTTCTTATGATCATCCTTTCATCCCAGATGTTGAAGGTCTCAGTGAATGGCACAAGAAGCATCCGGGCTCCATCCTTCATGCTAAAACTTATGATCAGCCTCTTCAATTCAAGGACAAGCGTAATATTCTGGTTGTTGGAAACTCTGCCTCTGGTGGTGATATCGCTTATCAACTCGCTACAAATCTCAAGAAAGTGATCTACAAATCTATCCGTTCAGAGAACCATATGCCAGCTGCTCAATCCGATTTGATTAAAGATGTCCCAGATTTGTCCCGTTTCGATAGTGAAACCAAAACCATCTATTTTAAAGATGGCTCCTCCCTCACAGACGTCGATACTGTCTTGTTCTGTACCGGTTATTTGAAATCCATCCCATTTCTGAAGAACCCTCCAATCATCACCGACGGCCGTAAAGTGCACAACATGTACAACCATCTGATCTATTCTCATAACCCAACTCTCGCTGTCATTGGTCTTCCAAGATTTGTTCTTCCTACTCGTTTGTCTGAATCTCAAGGTTGTTGGTTGGCTCGTGTCTGGGCAGGTGAAATCTCATTACCATCAATTCAAGAGATGGAGAGTTATTGCAACAGTCTGGAAGGAGCTGAGAGAGCGCATCACGATCTGATGTATCCAAAGGACGTTGAATACTCAAATATGCTCAACTCCCAGGCGAGGGAAGCCACTGGTGACAGAGGTTACCAGGCTGTGGAATGGGATGAAGAACAGTGTAAGATTAGAGCAAATATTAAAACATTGAAGGAGTCATACGTCAAATACCTTGCTGATAGTGGTAAAAGGGCACAATCCATTGAGGAATTGATAAAAGCTGGTTACTTTGCATTCCCAGAAGAAACTAAATAGAATAGATACAATGATAGAGATTTCCATAGAACAAAACATTGATAGAAGTGAAGAATTCTATAAACTTGTACTGTGACTCTCAGTGCGATACCCTGTAGGCCGATATTTATGAATTTTTTGCCCGGTTTGGGTTGAATTCGACACATTTTGCGACATGGAGGATTCATCAATAGCGATGATTTACAAGGACCTAAGGCCCAAAAGGTGCGCAATATACGATCTTAATCCCGTCTCGATTACAGTATCCACTGTAGATCGTTTGGATCTCAACCTCTGAGTATAAATTCGACGCATTTTGCTCCTTAGTTGGAAGGTTCTGTATCTTCAAAATTGACGGTCGCTATGATGATCCATCATATTGAGCTAATGATCCATTATGTTGAGCTAATGATCCATTATGTTGAGCTAATGATCCATCATATTGACGAGCATCAAAATCAAGACACTTGACACTCGCAGCTGATCAGCATTGAGTGTACGTTTGGTACTATCTACCCATCTACATATATTCCTGATTCGCCGTCAATCATTCATGGCTGATGCGCAAATAAGTGGTTGCTCTATCTTGGTGTACTGCTGTGTATCGATATGCATACCATAACTGATTCCACCAGTGTTTCGATGATTTGATCTTATCTGCCATACATTGGCTTTCAAGCTAGTGAGTCCGAGGATAGCTTTTGGTACAACCACATGATTGGCAGAACAGCTGCATCAACTTCGAACTTAATCAACCTACCAGCACTGACCAAGATGAGCAAAACGCTCCCCTACAGGCGTTTCCGAATTGGGTGAAAAAAAGAGTTTTCTGCATAATTCCAAAGGAACGTTTCTTTTGATAAGGTTAGGTTGCTCGAGATAAGCCACGCTGTGATCCTGTCTTGTAGCTCTTTTCCAAGGTGGGAGAAAGCAATCAATGAGAGTCTGTAGCTAAATGCTAGTAGTAGCGTGCTTTGTGCACTAATATATGATCTCTTTTCCATCACTATTATTGCAGTCCAAACCCTTGTTCTATGTGCTTTTAACCAGAACTTTCCGGCATTCCGTGAAAAGCTTCTTATCTTATCGCAGCTATAGACTGCGATCCATACCTTTGTACTTAGCCTAGTCTTAGGCGCAGTTCATGAGAGTCTAAGATCCAAGGAGACATTCATATGAGTCATGACGTCTCCTTCCCTGATAGCGCGCACCAATTTCTGTAAGGGCCCCAAGCCTTTCAAAAGGGTCCTACTAGTTGTGTGCATATTGGTCCTCCCTGGTCAAATGTTCAACTATTTCAGTTTATTTGAACTAGAAGGGAATTTAGCTCTTATGACAATCAACCTGATTTAATCGCCTGCACTTTCTCTTGGCTTGATACTGAATACTTTCACTAACCATGATATGGGAAAGGCCACCACCTCTCTTGGCTCTCACTATACCACAATGCCATTTCGCAGTGCCACGCTATTTGGTGTTTGAAGAGATACCAATCGTTTATATAAAGTATTTTATTTCTTATCTAGTTCTGCCTCTCCCTCAGTATAAGCTCCTAACCAGCACTTTACACTGACAATGTCTGAGCAGTTCCAGCAACAAGTTAGGTGCGTAGGAGCTACCCATGAAATTCCTCCCTACTAATACTCTCATAGCACGCTCTCCCCAGCTGATATGGCCTATGTATGCTGTGATACGGTTGGTGTTGTTGCAATCACACCAGGTATAGCTCTGTTCTACGGTGGTTCAATGCGTGGTAAGAACTTTATGACGTTGATTACACAATCATACTTGGTTACTGCTCTAATCACCGCACAGTGGTATCTCTTTGGATTCTCCCTCGCCTGCTCTGATACATCGTCTTCTGTGATCTACGGTGACTTTATATATGGGGGGATTGAGCCACGTTGAGG
The DNA here is from genome assembly GCA_003708225.3 of Williopsis suaveolens. Taxonomy (NCBI): domain Eukaryota; kingdom Fungi; phylum Ascomycota; class Saccharomycetes; order Phaffomycetales; family Wickerhamomycetaceae; genus Williopsis; species Williopsis suaveolens. Next base: position 46,576 of record PPNS03000038.1, on the reverse strand, counting down.
TTGGTCCTCTGTACGAAGGTGGGTCTGTCCCTGCTATTCAAACCTTTGCTTTTACTATCTTCTTCGCCGTTTGTACAACACAGATCTTCCTTGGTGCTGTTGCGGAAAGAGGTCGTTTGCTACCTTCATTGGTGTTGTCCTTTTGCTGTATATCTTTGGTATACTGTCCATTCACATACTGGGTTTGGGATCCTAATGGGTGGTTATACAACCTCGGAGATTTGGATTTCGCTGGTGGTGGTCCAGTTCATATTGCATCTGGTGTCGCTTCTCTATGGTACTCTTGGTTCCTTGGTCCAAGAAAGGGATGGAAAGAGAAAACTTTAGACTATAAGCCATACTCTCCAGTGATGACATTTGTCGGTTCTCTGGGTTGTTCTTCAACTCTGGAACCTTGATGACTATCAGCACTCCAAGAACGCTCTATATCATGGCAAACACTCAATTGGCTGCCGCCTTCGCCATGCTGACATTTACAGGTTACGAGTACATTCTAACCAAGAAATGGTCCATCCAAGCTGCAGCTGAAGGTCTCATTGTTGGTCTAGTTTTTGTTACACCGGCTTGTGGTTACTTGGCCCCGTGGGCTTGTGTGGTCGGCTCGATCTTCACAGCTACTGTCTGTCGTGCACTTATAACATTAACAACTGGATTGGTATCGAAGACACTACGCATTCTTTCAACGTCCATGGAATTGGTGGTATCGTAGGTGGCATTGTCGTTGGTGTGTTTGGTTCACCTGTTATTGCCGCTATGGGTTGTGTGACTGAAATTGAAGGTGGTTGGATCTATCATAACTGGAAGCAGATTGGGTATCAATTGGCCGGTATTTGCTCTATTGTCGGCTGGACCACAGTTATGACTATCTCTCTTTGCTACATCATCAATTACATCCCCGGTCTAAAGATGAGAGTCTCTGAAGGAGCTGAAGAGATGGGGCTGGATTTGTACGAGATGGCAGAATGTGCTTATCCTCTATTGGCCATGGGATACGGCGATGACTACTTTGAGTACTTTAATGCTCAAAGTCGTTCTTCTGCTCAGGTTAGCAAGAAGAACTTTGAAATTCAAGAAGACACGAAGGTGCCAGTTTAGGTTGTTTGATCTAGCCTATGAAAACTTGTTGCGTGTTTCTATTGAACTTCTGTAGCTCCAGCGAACAGTCTTTTATTACAGAAGCTCATCTGGCTGTATGTACTGAGCGTGTGATGTATCAAAGATAAGAATGTAATTGAGTTTTAGTTTAATGTCCTGAGAAATGCGCATTCTCAAGGGTTTTCTGGGCCATGGCCAAGACTTTATTTCAATCTCAACAAGACCAGATAAACCGATAAAGAGCCTCGGACTATATATGTATATATATGGGGGTCTTACGATAAGCGAATTTTATCAATACACGAGTAGTAGTTACTTGCATGATCATAGTAACCATGGAAAACTCGGCAATTGATTGCAAATTGAGGTTCAACGTCTCTGCGTCCGTCTCCGAAATGGCACGCCCACGATCAGACTTCCCGAATGCTCCCGCTTATCAGCGAGACCCTCCAATATGACGCTGTCTTTAAAATCTGTTACTGCTTTCGTGCAAATTTTCCCTCGTTTTTTAAGATCATCTACACCTCGCAGAACGATGACCTTGAAGTTCTGATCCGCGGCAAGCTATCGATCTAGGCTCATGTATGACGGATTGATTGTATCTCATGAAGTATATAACCAACCCACAACCCTCGTTCCCATCCGGGTTTCAAATGAAGGTTGACCTGTAAAGCAGATCAGCACAATGTCTACTTACGAAGAGCAAGTGAGGTTAGTACCTGACACCTAGAAGCTTTTACAACACGGACTAACATAACAACAGCACATTAGTCGCTGCTGACATGGCCTACGTGGCCTGTGCCACTGTCGGTATTGTGGTAATTACCCCAGGTATCGCTCTGTTCTACGGTGGTTCCATGCGTGGTAAGAACTTCATGACTTTAATCGTGCAATCATATTTGACAACCGCAATCGTCACTGTCCAATGGTTCCTCTTTGGTTTCTCTCTTGCGTGTTCAGAAACTTCCCCATCCGTGATCATCGGTAACTTCAAATACGGTGGATTGAAAAATGTTGAGGCTGGTCCTCTATATGAAGGTGCTTCGATCCCTGCTATCCAAACTTTCACATTCACCCTTTTCTTTGCCGTGTGTACGGTTCAAATCTTTCTTGGTGCTATCTCAGAAAGAGGTAGACTCATGCCTTCTCTCATTCTGGCGTTCCTTTGGACCACTATAGCTTATTGCCCATTCGCATACTGGGTTTGGGATCCTAATGGGTGGTTATACAACCTCGGAGATTTGGATTTCGCTGGTGGTGGTCCAGTTCATATTGCATCTGGTGTCGCTTCTCTATGGTACTCTTGGTTCCTTGGTCCAAGAAAGGGATGGAAAGAGAAAACTTTAGACTATAAGCCATACTCTCCAGTGATGACATTTGTCGGTTCTTTACTTATTTACTTCCCGTGGTTGTTCTTCAACTCTGGTACTTTGACAACCATCACCACGCCAAGAACCCCGATGATCATGGCCAACACTCAAATCGCTGCTGGTTTTGCCATGTTGACGTACAGCGTGATTGATTACATCAAGACCAAAAGATGGTCTATGCAGATGGCTGCTGAAGGTCTTATCATCGGCTTGGTGTTTGTCACACCGGCATGTGGTTACCTGGCACCATGGGCATGTGCTGTTGGTTCCATGTTCACAGCTGTGGTTTGTAGCCTCACACATAACGTTAACCGTTGGATCGGTGTTGATGACAGCTCTCAATCTTTCAACGTTCATGGTATCGGTGGTATAGTTGGAGGTATCGTTGTTGGTGTGTTTGCATCTCCATACATTGCAGGCTTAGACGGTGTGACTAATATTGAAGGTGGCTGGATCTTCCACCATTGGAAACAGATGGGTTATCAATTGGCTGCTATCTGTGGTATTGTCGGATGGACTTCCATCGTCACGATTTCTCTCTGTTACATCATCAACTACATTCCAGGTTGCAAGATGAGAGTCTCCGAAGAGGCTGAGGAGATGGGATTAGACTTGTACGAGATGGCTGAATGTGCCGATCCGATGCTTGCAGTAGCTCTTGGAGAACATTCAAACGTTGAGTACTTGAACAGCGAAGATGCTCATTCTTCTACTGAAGTGAGCAAGAACCACTACGAGATGGGTGATATGAAGCGTCCTATTGAAGGCAGTGTTTGATTTATATGCGGAGAGTTAATCTTATAAATATTCAAAGAGTGCTTGTAGTTTGAGGTCGAAGTGTTCGTAACCTGGCCCCCATGAGATGTAGAAACGTGCCACCCGGACTTGAAAACACCACGAAACAACAAGCATCTCAGGAGTGAGTGCATTATCAAATTGGCTCATGTTTCCTAGCAATATCGGGCCATCAGTTTTGCACCCTGGGTCAATCGAAACACCTCTGTAGAGCTGAACCAGGCATGCGACATCTCCGAGCTTGGCCCAAGGGACTCTGGTATTAACATACCACAATACAGAACCTGTCTTAGGGTGGATCTTGCCACCATTGTCTTGACTCTAGTCTCTTGAGACTATATACTCTCACTATTTGTCCCAATATTACAGATAATATCTCCAATATCTCCATCAAAGCTTTGGGTCGTCTAATCTCTCTGACATTGTACAATACACCGTGCGTGCACCCATTTTTTGACACATTTGGTGGTGATCCTCTGACAAAAAAAGACATCACTAAAACGACGCGTGTTCTCAAGTTGCTTGGGACGCGCCACCGTTGATGCTGCACGAGGACATATGCCACCAAAGCGGAAACATAAGGAGGATGTCGTAGCACCAAAGTCTACAAATCCTCATATCATCAATATAGCCGCCCTGAAACGGAAGCCTATGGAGCAAGAGGCCTTAAACATCCTCTATGAGATCGCCAATGCCGTTGGACCATTGATGAAGCACTACGGTTTTAAAGTTGGGCTGTTGAGTGAGATGTCACCGAAGAATCCGGCATTATTAGGGCTGAATGTCAATCGTGGCCACAAGATCTATCTAAGGTTGAGACCTCACGGAAATGATACCTGGTTCTTACCCATGGAGAGTTTAATGGGCACCATGCTTCATGAATTGACCCATAACGTGTTTGGACCTCATGATGTCAAATTCTATAAGAAATTGGATGAACTTTCGGATAAGTTGAATGAGCTGAAGATTGAAGGTGTCAAATTTGGAGGGGATGGTTTCAGATTAGGTGGAAGGCGTGGTTTGGATGAGAGGAAAGCTAGAGAGCGTAAGTTACATCTATACCAAGGTGGCACTCGAAAACTTGGGGGTGATGGACATCTCCAAGGGTCTTTGCAAGACATGGTACGACAAGCTGCCATAAAGAGGTATGAAGATGCTAAATGGTGTAACAGTGGGCAGAAGGGAGACTTACCAGAGGATGATGAATTGGACATTATTGAAGTTAGTGAAGAGGAGTTCACGAGATCTAAAAGGAAGCCAGAGCGTAAAGATGATAGAGAGGGAAAGGATAAAAATGGAAAGGATAAAGATGGAAAGGATAAAGAAGATGTGGTTGAAATTGTAGACTTGACAATATAGACCAATGGCCTTACGACTACGGTAGACTACGTACCCCTTGGTTCAAGCACACCATCCATACCTCTATATCACATGCGGTTTCACCTGTGTGTGTAAGCTTACTATCCGATTCCTCTCATTGGCCAGTGAAACCTCTCCTGTGTACCCCTGGGGCCTAGAGGACCTGGCTACTGCCCAATGAAATTGCTCCGCCGCACAGTTTGACACCCAAAACACCCTTTTTACACCCATGTTTCCTTAACTATGGGGCACGTTGAGCTTAACTATGGGTTATGTCAAGCCGTGTGATGCATGGCGATAGCCCCGGCTGGACCAATGAACGATGAGTGTTTACTAATTTCGGGGTGTTTTGGGTGTGTGTGTACGATGTGTGATGAGAAAATAAGGTGAGATCCTAGAGCATGATAGGCTATGTCTTATCGGGGTACATTTTGACACCCTAATTCCTTGTACAATATGTACAGCTAGAACATGTACAGCTCCTACATCTGATTTTATGTTAAAATGCCTCGTAGCCCTAACAAGGCCGAGATCAACATGAGTGAAAAGTGAACACCCAAACGGCCATGCCGGTGGACAAGATCTCTGCACAAGTGGCTCGCTGGCTCGCTGTGTATTGTGGCCGTTGGGTCGGGCCGATCTATAAGCGCATGGATGATCACTGATCTCTTGATGGTCTCTCTGGGTGTGAACTTCAGTAATGTTTTAAATTGGAAAAAGGTCTGGCACAGTTGGATAGAAACGTAGATCCCATCGCTACAGGAGAATGCTGTGTGTACTCATCATCATCACCGTATGAGTTGTATGTACACACTATACTATACAACGCGCCCTGCACTGCCGTTGTTGATATACACACACAGTGTGTTGCAGGCTTCTAGAACAACTGGCCATAATTACAAATGGACGATCTCTGATTGGTTGGCTGTGCCTACGCGAGGCAAATCTGACCAGGGCTGTGTGACCGCTTATGTAATGGTGTGTGACGGCGTTAGATAAGCCAGCTATGTATTAGCTCATCCCAAGCATATACCGTAATGATGTGAAAGGATGGAGCTTCTTATTCGCCCCTTTGATTGGCAATTCTGAAAGCCTGTTTCAATCTTCGCTTCCTTGCTTGACGCTGTCCATCAACACGCTGGCTGGACCCTTTTACTTTTACTTGCACTGTTACACAAGGTCATACAAATAAATCACTCCTTCTCTCAGATCCCGAATTGCCAACACACCGACAGAGATTGAGACTTTGCAACACATCCTGCACTTGTCATCTATCTCTTTCATCTGACCGACCGTGCGTTTTCTGATCTCTCATCTCAGCAACTTAAACTGCCTACGTGTATCACAGTCAACTCTCATTCTTCTTATCCCTCAACACAGCTCTGCCCATCATTCTGTCAACAACTCATATGCCAACGCCCACAGCTTCTCCAGGAGACTCCACGACAACGTCTCCAAATCTTTCTTCGGCACAGGGACAAGTGTGTTCGAACTGTGGTACTACAAAGACTCCACTATGGAGAAGAGCTCCAGATGGTTCCCTGATATGTAACGCCTGTGGACTGTATTACAGGGCAAACAATTGCCACAGACCGATAAACTTGAAGAGGCCGCCCCATGTTGTAACTGTGGATTCCAAAGATCTCCACAAGGGCACATGTAAAGGTGATGGAAGGTGTAACGGTACAGGTGGTTCCTCTGGTTGTGATGGTTGTCCTGCTTTCAACAATAGAACGATACTGAGCTCCGCCACAGTGAAAGCTGAGGCTAAGGACGAAGATGCTATAAAACATCCAAAGGGGCGTAATGACATTAATGAATCCTCTGAAGTTGGCGAAGTCATTGGCTCTGAACACTTGGAAAACGTTGCAATTGCATGCACAAACTGCGGTACTACTGTGACACCTCTTTGGAGACGTGATGATAACGGTGATACAATCTGTAACGCTTGCGGCCTTTATTACAGGCTGCACGGATCTCATAGACCTTCAAAGCTGAAGAGAACTATCATCAAGAGAAGAAAACGTACCGTCAATAGCTATACCGCTGATGCGAAAAAGTACAAGATTGAATCCCCACAGTTGCATCCAAACTCATATCAACTACAACAGCCTATTCAACATTCATATCAGCATCAACTACCGGCATCTCAGATTCCTCTTTCCTCTGAGAAACACATCCAACTCCCGCCACTTCACATGCTTCCAAAACCAGATTCTCCTTCATATCCTCCAGCGGTGGACTTCACCGCAATGTTTGCCCGTCAATACGCTTCATCTATCCAACCACAGCTACATCCACAATCACAATCGCAAGCACAATCACAACCTCAACTACAGCTACAACAGCAGCCACAATTACAGGCATTGCGACTCCCTGCTTATGGCGCTCCTGTAGCTGCGCTTCCAGAGGAACGTCCTGCGATGCTAAAAACAACAACCACTACTGAAAAGGAATCTCCTCCGCCCATCCAAAGTAATATTAGCATCAAGTCCTTATTGAATGGGTCGAGCTTGGCTAATCGTGGATGATGTCTTATTTAATCATTTGCTTCCAAATTATCGCTACAACTTATTTATTCACTCGTTGGTTCTCTTTTGTTTGATTTACTCATGATCTAGTGCATAAGGATGAAGCTATACAGTAGTTTCTCCGTCCTATTTTGTTCTTCTTTTTCGTTACTCGTATAATGCATAAAAATCATCATATTGGGGATTCTTACACTTACCTGTAATTCTTTTCATCTCTGCTTTTTTGTCTCCTTCTTGGTCACCTTTTGGCCATCTTTCTCCTCAATAACTTCTTCAACTTCTTGAGCATCATCACCACCTTGACCATACTCGTTCACTCTTGAATAATCTACTCTATATATCCATGTTTGATAGAGATAGATAAAGAAGATAACATCGTCTCTCAAGGTGGCCAATCTGTGAAGCCATGGCATCTTGACCACAAAGGCAAACAAATCATCGATAAAGGTGTTAACAACTTTGTAAGCCATCGCCTTCTTTGGAACATGTGCAACAGACTTGAGTCTATAATTGATGTACACACTTGGAATCAAAGTAAGGAAACCATAGGTATACACAAATCCAACAAGTGTGGTCACAACGAAGGAATACCAGGACTTATGTTCCTTATATATCAAGGAATAGATAGCATAGGCGATCAAAAGTGGAACAGCAACCCAGTAGAGATACTTGAAGGCAATAGAGTCATACTCTTTGGTCTTCTCCTCCGTCTCACTGAGTTTATACTTATCAGTAATTTTCACATTTGGAACCACGCCGCTCCACTCAATCTCAATATTAACAATAGTTGTTATCTTCCATGCTTCGACCAGGATACCAAACCCCTGTGATGCTAAGATCATGACAGAGGTACCTTCAGAGTTATCAATTAGATATAAGAGTGTGATTGTCTGTTGAACCACATTGGCGACAATGGAACGAACACTGACGCCGACGTTATTCTTCTTGTTTCTCCAATGAGAGATATCACTCTTAAAGGCCAAAAACTCTAACAGTGAGTGTAACAAAGATACCAATATAGTAATCCCCAAGAGATAAGGATTTGTGTCAAGCAAAATCTTCTTGATGGAGTCAATTTCAGAGCCATCGGTCATAGACATAGCGTTGTTCTCTTGCTGTTTCATACCATCACTAAAGAGTACCAATGCTTGGATCTTCCAAAAAGCTGCAAAATCGATAGACAAGTTCAAATCAATCTCATCTATGGTATCATTAATCTCACTCATATGATCTTTCAGCTGCCAGAATTTGTTCTGATAGATTATAGGGAAGTATTGAACAATCTGACCAGTGGAGTTATCACGACGGTCAAGCGAATCCAATGGGAAAACATCCGCCATTGGTGGTGGGATAGAATTTAGGTCAATCAATCCAGGCGCCTTAGCAATGGAAATTGTAACATTTGGATGCCAGAATGGGACGATTGGCAGTGATGTGTCATCTTCTACGTGTTCACCAACAGTGACTTCATCATCACCTTGACCAATGAGCTTATGGAGTTTGACAATTCTCTTCTTTGGCATGTAAGTGCTCAACTGAACGGTCTTGTGGCCAGTCTCATTAAATCCCGGTCTTGAAATATATGTGTGGAGGTAAAGGGAACCATTATGGAACTTCATAGTATCTGGGACTCTAAGTGTGAAATGTTGAGTGACATCGTTCTTACCTTCGATAGTAACATTGGACAGGGTATAAATAGGAGACTCACACTCGTCAACATTCTTCTTGTCATTGATGTAGAACTTCAAGTCAATAGGGTAGCTATTCTCTCCCCACATTGGGTACAAGTATCTAGGAGGCTGTTGAGAGTTCTCATACAGGATCTGGTCCAGTGTTTTCACCTTCTCCCTGAGAACTTCACCTTCTGTACCAGTTACCTCAACTATTTTATATCCCACACTTGGCTCTTTGAATATAGAAAAGGAGGATTTGGATGGATTTGGCTTCAACTTCGAATGATCAGAGGCACCTGTGCTGACCGAAGAGGCATTGTCATCATCACCGGCATTATTCTTACTAAGAAAGTTCGATAATGTGCTCACAAGTAGAAAAACTAAGAGCGCCTTCTTTAGTGTGTCGAAGATTGAACCCCCTTGGCCTTGTTCTCCCTGTTCATTAGCCATTTTGCTTATCTGTGGTGATATTTTAAGTCGTCGAAATTCGTCCTGCGCCGCTTTTTTATCTAACCGCAGAGATCACAATCCTCGAGAACTAGGAGCCCAGAGAGCTAGACGGGACTGCTAAACCGATACAGGTTAGAAATCACAAATTAAACATTAATTGAGAAAGAGCTCTATTTTATCATTCTCGATATCAAATAGTAAACCGTTCCTATGAGTCTGAAAGCGGCCATAAATGCCACAATCCACAGGATCACGGTCAAAAAGATCTCAGATCGGGCACTATTGGCAGCGTCAACAGTTGTGGAGGTGGAAGTAGAAGTGGAAGCGCTGAATTGATTAACACCACCAGTCTCCAAGACAAGTGCAATTATAATAAAGTTCGTTGTGATCCATGTAAGCACCACCATGGATCTAATAAATGCATAATAGTTCTTGTTCTTCTCATCTTCAGCCTCTTTCCGTTTCTGCTCGTCAAGTTTAATACTCTCTTCTGTCACCTGCGGTTTTGGTTTTGGCACATGAGCAAGAATATCCATCTGCTTTTCATACAAAGCATTGATCTCCTCAGTTGTGATTGGAGCATCGATAAATTCGACTTTACCATCTTCTGTGATCTTCGCGTCACCCAAGCTCTGTGCTGTGGCACCTTTGGTACCCCAAGAGATATCGTGCAAGTTACAGAAAGCGTAAATGTTCAGCACGTTCACGTATGAAGGACTGAGAAGCAAGTATTGCAGAAATGATGTGATCATATGCATTGGCTTCAAGTGTAAGATTGACGCAATCAAGTAGAGTGCATAGGTTGACGCTGTAGATATGATCAAGTCTCTGAACGTTCTGTTTTGAAATAAAATTTTTGCTGTGATCGTCTCGGTGCTCACAATATCCTCAATGGCTCTCACAGACATTACAATAGCAGCAGCGATCATGTACGCCATGAGAATGGCAAAGAAGATAATTATAACCACATAAAACTTTGGTGTGCCCCTTGGTGTGTTACCAAATGACAAAACAAAAGTTGTAACGATCGACAACAAATAAAGCCATAGAAAAACGACAGATAGATACTTGCAAGGTGTGTATAGATCACCTAATGATGTCGTCAATATTCTGAAAACAAGGAAGAAAGAAGCCAATGAGAACCATGAAACCAAAAGAGAGATCAATTGATAAAGGAACTCCACACAGAGGGCAAATTTACGTCCAAAGGAGTGAGAACTTTGGCTCATCAACTTGTAAAAGTGCACAATAGAATAGATGGCTGCAAAAAATGAACCATTCAACCAACGTCTTCTCTGAGAGACAAAATCATGCACCTCTTCGGGAACATCAGTCTCTGCGGATGCACTTCTGCAATATCTCAAGATCCAGGAACAATTTCTCTTTGCGACAAGCTCAAAACACAAAATACGGTCCTCAGCAAGATACATGTTGGACTTGAATATACCAGCGCCTTGGTCATGGAGTGTCTCACCTTCAAAATATTTTGCCAATGGGCCATCACCATTTGGTTGGTTCAGCAAGGCGGAGTACCGGTAGGCCGAAAAGGCACCTGGCAAAACAGAAATGAAACCAAATGCGGACTCCATGGGCTTATCAAGGATGTTAGACATTTTGTACTCAAAGTTCTGAGCAGCCACCAATGGATTGAGCAACTTCTCATATCTTGAACCCAACATCGCTTTAATCTCACCACATGTACCTGCAACTTTTGGATCTTTGTCAAACTCCTTCCATAAGTGGTAGATAGAGTCCTTACTTGGCTGAGTACCAGCATCCAATAAGACAACAACTTTTGGGCCTAAAATCTTACCGAAGCCTTCCAATGCCCATCTGTGAGAGTTGATCTTCTTCTTGTTTTCTTCTTTCAAACAGAAGAGTAATTGTGTCGGAACAGGCGCAGTTTTTAACTTCACTGTGTTCTTCTCAATAGATGAGATGCCAATCATCGAACTGTACTCATAGATATGAGAGACAACCTTCTTATCATTAACAGCATTTCTGGCGAATCCTTCTTGATAAACACCAAGACCAGCCAAGAGAGCTTGTGCACTGTCATTGATTTTTGAACGACCATCTGCAACGATGCACACAACAACTTTCTTCCAAGCGTCTTGGCCCCATGTGCTCGATCTCTTTCTGCTCTCTAAGTGCTTGATATTTTCAAAAACACCCTTCAATGTTCTAGCAAGGAGTACATCTGGCTCATTATAGAGAGTGATAACAATCATGATCTCGCATTCTCTCGGTCTTTTATAGTATCGCTGTCTCAAGCTGAAGTTATCGGCCGAGAAGTCTCTAGGATCACATGTGGCGGCCTGATATCTCATGAACTTGAACTCTCTTGAGTCATCCACATTCTTCTCCGTATATTTCTCCAAGATTCGATCAGGTACTGGACAATCCAAGATCAGATTACCATTCAACAATCCGACTTCGATCTTTCTTCGGTGTTGTTCCTGAGGTATTTGACCCGCGTCATTTTCATCTGCAAAGGAGTCATCTTCATCATATACTTCTTTGGCAAAAGTGTTCAACTCGTAGTTATCACCATCAATCTGATGATCAAATCCGATATCTTCCTCCTGACTACCATTATAACGGTCCTGGATCTCGATTCCCTCTTGCTGATAAGGCGCGGTCAATGGAATTTCGCTATAGGAGGGATTATTACCGAAGTAGGATGCGTCTTGAGGAGGTAGTGGAATGTTGGACCCGTTATTATCATAGTCAGTTGGAAAAGCATTGAATGTTGAAGCGGAAACGGTCTCATTGTGGTAGAAATCATCGTCATTATAAGGCGCTATTGGGGGACCTGCTTCATACTCATTCACATGTATAGGAGGAACCTGTCGATGATCCTGAATCGGAGAGAACTGCTGTGGATACTGTGATCCGCTCACTTCTGGAGTATAATGATTACTCTCATCGTACAGATTCTGCGGGTCATAGTGCATCTGTTGCATGTTGTAGTTCTGGTGGTATGCATAGTCATTGGAGTACCCATAATCAGGATAATCCGCTGGTGGTGCTCTTCTTGTAGGCGAGATTGAGCTTCTGTTGTGTGATGGCTGCACTGCGGCCAATCTATCTGTACTACTGTTGAAAGGGTCAGCCTGTTCGTCATGGTACTCTCTTGTGTATTGGTGCTCTGGTTCGTGTTCGTCCTCATTCCGATAGTAAGAGGTATAGTCATAGCTGTCTCGAGATTCCCTCGAGTCCTGGCCATGGCCCTGGTTGTAATTGTAGCTCATGGTAGTGCTATGATGTGTAGCCTATTAACTTGAAACGAAAGGCCCCCTGGAATTTGGTGAAATCTTATGGTAATTATGAAACAAAATGGTTGTAAATTTAGCGCGTTCAGGAACAAGCGCTGATCATTCCTGGTAGGGCGCACGGACCGCCGCTGGACAGAAGCTCAGCCTAAATTTTATTTTTCTGGCAGCTCGCTCTGCTTGGGAACTTTAAGTTTCCGCAATCACTCAAAAGGACAGGTCAGCCTGGCAGCCTGATGCATTTTTTGTGTCACTTCGGTCTATTTATGGTCCCAAATGTTGACCGGTCACGGTAGAAGATAAAAATGAAACAGACTCTATCTGTGTAGAAATTTTTGACGATTTGTGACCAGTCTCTTCTAATCTCTTGGAGTTTGAGTACTTGGTCCGTATATGGTGTGATGTCTTATGTCTATAGTAGCCTCTCTTTGAAGATCATGATTCATTATTCACTACATCTGCGCTATCAAAGCATTAAAAATGATTTTTTTCAAATACACTATATCTTATATAGCCATTTACCAATAGTCGTTTAGAACCAGCACCACTTGTCGTTATACTCCCAGCTATATGACTCGGACTCGGCCCCATCAAGAGGTCTAAGAGCAGATCTTGAACCATTCTCCTGGAATGTCTTGATGTCATCGAAGGTCTCAAGGTATTTCAGGTTTTCAGCGGATTGTTCCTCATCTCCCAAGGCACTATGCCACATGTGAATTCCATGCAAGTGATATCTCTGGGCCTCTTGGATAGCCAAATCAATCAACTTTTTAAAAGAGTTGCTAGACGATGATGATACTGAAATGATAGTCAAATGGCCATCATTCCAATCGTGGAGCCATACGATGCTGTCATAGCTGCCATCGTTCAAAGACACGCCGAAATGTTCAATCTTTTCATCTGGCTTGAGCTTAGATGCGATAAAGATATCCCTATCATGGAACCATGAGTAAATATCAATGCTTGGAATAAGAGAGTAAAGAGTCTTATCTTGTGTTTTAGATTTAGCAATCAAGTGATTCTTGACCTTCTGATATTGAAGTTCAACTATCTTAGTATACTCCTCATATTTCAAAAAGTGATACTCTGATGAAACGATCTCCTGTACCTCATGGTTCTCCAAATTTGCAATCTCATGCAGTTTAACTTCATCACTATTATATCCAAAACGTTGATAGTAGTCACCAACTTCACTATAGAGGAAAATGAACCCATCATTGTCCAATCTGGCATCCCAAAACTCGTTCAACTTGGTAATCATTACATGGGCGTATCCTCTACCTCTATAGTTCTCATTTGTGAAGACACCACCAACGCATGGAGCAATAACCTCCTTCAACTCACCATTTGGATCGATTCTCCATGCCTTTCTGTTCATAGTTTCACAGGCGGCAACAATATCGCCAACCTTGTCATTAGTCTGGATAGACTTGTCTCTCAACACAAAATGAAACAACCCTAAGTTATCAGCTTCCCTTCTCTTACCAAGCTTGGATTCACACCCGATATGCCATTCTCTGTCAGCGTACTGCTCAGCGGTTAACTTTGATTTCCATTGTGATGAGTTCTGCAAGTGCGTGTATCTAATGACTTCTGGGTCATTGACGAGCTCAAACTCGAAGTTCTTTGTCATTGTGGATTTCCAGGATTCTGTTACAGCTGTGAATTATAAGACTGTGACAAAAGAGGAATTCCCTGACTTTTTCTGCCTCTAATTGACTTCGGACTAAGGTTTGCTTAAGCACAAACGCAAAAATCTTGGTGAAGTTAACGGCAGTGGGAAACGACAATGACCGCTAACGTCAAGCGCAGGCAGAAGTTGCCGCACCAAGATTAGAATCTCAACTAATTACAAGAGATTGGCCAATTAGAACTGCCTCACGTAGACGGTAGCCACATTAGGTCTCTCCAATTCTTGAATTCATATCTTTGAACTCCACACACTGCTCATCCGACTTCAGGGATGGGGTTTTGGCGGAAGGTGAAGAACCACAAAGTAGCCTCAGAGAAAGATCATAATTCATGGCATAATAATGAATTATTATATATTAATAGAGTACTTCTGATGATCTGAATCATGATGGTTATAATTATAACAAAGATTTTAAATGCATATATGACGGCCGTCGGACCTGCCGAAGGCCCTATGAGCTTAGTGTACTGTAGACACCCAAATCCTGGTGCATAAGAACACCCTATTAGCCTCTGCTGTATATTCCATTCACTGCTAAATTAAAGGACAAAATCAGTTATTAGATTGTAAAATGTGTTTAGCCCGCAAAAGTTTACGAATTTTTATAAAAAATCATGTATAATTCATTTCAATATTTGACAAAAACAATTGCCCCCTGCCAGAATTGAACTAGCGACCTTTGCATTACAAGTGCAACGCTCTACCACTAAGCTAAGGAGGCAGTATATCAATATAGAAATAATTTGTTCTCCCCTGAATATGATTGATTTGCTCTTCGAAGTCTATTTTTGTCCCTATTGTACTGTCTAAGTTATATTTCTTTCTTTTATCATATTTCTTTTATCATACCAATAGTTTTATAATTGATATAAAAATATCGATAGTTTGGCTTTTCTTATAGAATTTTTACTTTTTTGATATTTTCTCTGTTTTCCTCAAAAAGTACATGTCATTTGCTGTTCTACACATTTAACGGAAAGTACTGTATGGGGACTTTCGATACATAACTTTCACTGGGCTAGTCAAATGGAAAAACCGTAAAACTCCTTAAGTAAACCTTTGATATTCGAAAGGTTGTATTTGACCGCACGTAATGCGCTGAGATTTAATTCCATTGAACCCCAAAGTCGGTGAGCCAATTTATTAGGCTTCAAGCCGCCTCTTGGTTTATAGGGATTCCTCTCTCTCAGTACTCAGTTCTCTCTACTATATTAAAGACTTTCTTTAATTTATGCAATTAGTTACAAAATACGTAGAAAAATACCACAGGAGAGAGTCTTCCCTTGTAAACAATATGCCAAAAAACATCAAACGGAAAACACCAAAGCAAACAAGCATGATGAAATTAAAAGAACGGATGAAACATGCTCTATGAATTATTTATTTTGTTCAATCCCTCTCGTTATCTTTCACAGTAGCCTCCAAGAATTCCAATTGGTCCAATATTTCTTTACATACAGAGTTATGATCCTGACCATTGAAAGCTTCGACTTCAATCTTTAGTTCACAAACAAGGAAGTGCATGTTTCTCCATTGTACGAGCTCAAAGTCATATCCTACTCTCTTTGCCATACCTGGACCATAGAGTCTTATTCTATCACCAGTTCTCTCAAACACTTTGCCTTCTTCTTTCAATGTAACTGGGTTCAATTTTGGGAAGTTAGCATGGACAAAGAGTATACGTGGGTCTTTTGCGAGTGGTGGAAGATCTTGCTGAAGATCTTCGCCGAGCTTCTTCTGTCTCTGTTTACTTAATTCTAAGTTATAGTCCTCAACAGGATCATATTGTCCCATACCACAACCGATGAAATCCTGATCAATATTGAAATGGCCAAAAGCGTTCAGGAACTTCTTGACTTGATAAGAAGAAGATTTCAATGCCACAGTAGCTGCAAGGAATGTCTCCTTATCACCTTCGCCATCGGAACCTTGAGAGAACAATGGGTAATAGTAATCTGGGCCGTACAAGTTATAGTATAGTGCAAGGAACAACTCTCGAACATGTGACGACTTCGAAATCATCAGCTGACCAGATTCAGAAGTTGGATCAGGGATAGCGCCCTTTCTATCATGGAATGGTACTTGTTGAGAGTTCTTCTCACGATCATCATAACCAAATCTGACTCTATCGTTGGTCACTTCGATACCGGCAATCTCATAGTAATGTGGAGAAGTTGCCCTTCTCCAGAAGTCTGGCCAAGTGATCAATCCAGCAGAGATGAATGGCTCATTGTTAAACAAATAATCTGGAGCATGAACAGGAATGTTGTCAGAATCCAGGAGCAGAACATTTTCGAAAGATGACACAATCAATGCCAATGCTTTATATTGGTAACCCTTGAAGCTGAACTTTGACATTGCCTCTTCGCCCAATGCATGTGACAAGAGAATACATTTGGCGTCAAGGGCCGGAAAGATCCTTGTACAGAGCTCCACTTCGTATTCGTCTTCAGTTGGGATCAACACTTCAACAGGGAGCCTTGAACCCAAGCTTCTCAATGATTTGATGGATAAGAGTGCAAGCCAGTTGAACTTACCACCACCGACGTAGACAATACCATCACCTTTATAAAGATCCTTAGGTACTGATTTTAGTAGATTATGAACGACAACCTTATGTGATTGTTTCAAACTTTCCACTTCGACATCAGTTAAATTGAGGAACCCATCAAGGTATTCTTCTGTGAAGACAACATCAGATTCACCATCATAACCTGCATGGTAAATACGATCATTAGTCTTATATCTTTCGAGCTTTGGAATTGTTGGTTCACCTTTCTTCAATATGTCAAACACCTTATTGAACAATTCGTGGGCCAATACGAGCCTAGGACCAGAGCGGTCAGCATCCATGATGGCAATCTGTTTGAGCTTTTCAGTTTTAGGATCAAGAAGAGCATCCTCATGCTTCTGGGACTTCTTTGCAGCTTCAGACTTATAGAACGGTATCGTCTTATCTTCAGGGTCAGCGCTCTCTGGTAATATTCTCTCCTGGGTTCTATCGTCAGTAAATGTGTTTTGGATGGAAGCGAGGTGTTCCTGTGTGAACTGAGGCAACGCAGTGAATTGGAAGATGAATATCACGGCCAAGATAATTGCCAGTAGGAGAGAGCCTCTCTTGCGGAAGAGCCTTCTTAGCTTATAGATAACAGCATTCATCGAGAATATGTTGTAGAGTAGAACTGTGCTCAGTAGCTGGCAATTTCAGAACGAAAAAAGCTCTGGTAATGGAGGCAAAGAACGGGGTCAAATAAGAAATGATGTGGCAGAAGATAAAAGAGTTTTCACAGATCACTCAATTCGCCAATCGTTATCTGTGCAAGCCCCCCTGAGTATCTTTCAGTTCTCCAGTTCTATTTACCCGTTCTTGCGGTGCCTCTCAAGAGGGAAATTTTCGAAACGCGGTCGACGCGCCGCCACGAAACTGGGCTGCGCACGCTGTGATGCTCTGGTCGCAGTAGGGGGAACACCCGGAAGCGGAAGAGTTCTGGAAGGGGAAATTTCTGGGATTAGGCTTATTAGGCTGGAATGGAGGTGACACAAGTATTGATATAATGGCAATACTATATGAAGAAGGGTATAATGGACACTAAAAAGGTTGTACCGGTACCCACGCCTCCAAAGACTAAAACAGATGGAAAAAAACAGTTAAATGTCAAGCATAAGGCGGACATCAAACACTAAAATGCAGCAACGTTAACCCGAAGTGTAGAAATCCGAAATCTCCATCATCAAATGAGGTCCTAACTTACAAGGGGATCGTTTATTGGCCCACATAAAAAGCAATCTATACTATTGTCAAATCCCAATGGCATTGATGAACCTTCTGGTACAGCTGTAATCATGGAATGTGAAATCCTTTGAAGGATCACAAGTACACCGATTGCGCGCACGTGTTTTAAGATCTACCGGGCACTGTATGTAAGGTGGATGCATGTACCCAATGTCGTTGAACCACATAATCTCATCCTTAGAGAGGAAGAGGCTGATGAATATGCTTCTCACCGGACCATCTCCCCATCTCTCATAGAAGAACCCGCCCTCCTTGTCCACATGCTTGAAGTATCGAATATATGCTTCACTTCTGAAGAAGTCCAAGTCTGCAATCTCAAAGTTGGTCCAGTAATGACAAAGATTATAGTTCCCATCTTTATCCATTATGAACTCATGTAGGTTATTCTGTGGCATCAATCTCATCAAATCTTTCTGCTCAGGTTGGTTGAAAAACCGTGCAATGGTTTCGAATAGTGTTGGAATCGTCAACGTATACTCATAGATCGATATCGTGAATCCATATTTCTTCCGGTTCTCTCTCATGAACTTGAAAACATCATAAGGGATATCGCAAAAGTACTTCACCCCAGGCTCCACTCGCCAATAGTACTTGTAACCAAGCAATATCTCATGCCATTGAAAGAATCCAGAGTACCATCGGCACATATGCCTATAGCTCTCCAAATCCCCATATATCACACGTCCTTTCAAAGATTCCATTCCAGAGTGCATCAATTCCTTATCAATCCATTCAGGTAATGACCAATGCTCTTGGGATATCTTTCCAAACTTTACTCTCCCACTAGCAAGTCGCCTTACACCAGTCTTAAATTCGTCGTTGAACTCTTCATCATTTAAGAAGACCCAGTCGTAGTGAAATTGAGAATTGAACCTATCTTCGACATTCTGAATCGTTTCCAACATATCAAAGATATCAGAATTCCGACATAGAGTTAGCAGCGTTGCGTTTTCATGTCGCACCGTTTCGCCCATGAGGACAGGCTTCAGTGCCTTCTCAGACAGCAGCGTCAATATGACACCTATCAATGAATACCACACACCAGAAAACATCCAAGCGAATCATTCACAGCGCAATGCCTAAATGTCCGGAAGTTATGTCACATACTCATCAATTTTCTTTTTCATCTCAAAGCCTACTTGTCCCCATGTTCTAGAAGGCTTCGAGCTCCCAGGACAACGGTCACAAAAATAGCACAAAATCCAGGAACAAAAAAACACACTACAAACAAACAACACTGTCGGGTTCTTATATACAGGTATAATTTATACATAGCTATATTCCTCATTCATGATCTCATGCAGTCTATCACTTGAGACTTGCTCCATGCCCTTGAACTCCATATGGTATGTTGCTCGACCCTGCGTCAATGATCTCAATTTGGGCAAGTACCCAATCATCTCCTTCAATGGCACAATCGCGTTGATAGTTTGATTACCTGTGAAATTATCTCTTAGTTTAAGGAACTCTAGCGTTGGATCATAAGGTAGGTATTGAGATTCACTCAGGTCACGATACTCAATGAGTGATTCACCTTCGACGTCTTCATCAATGGAGTTGATGACACCTTTTCTCGCAGATGTCAAGTCTTGGATCACAGATCCAATATCTTCTGGTGAAACATCAACAGAGACTTGCATCACTGGCTCCATAACGTTGAACCTGGACTCATCTTGTAGGAGTTCAACGAACACTTGACGTGTAAGGTTGATTAAAGTTGTGGTGTTATTGAAATCATCTGGGAATTCAATGGACTCAACGTTGATCAGGGTGGAATTCAAAGGCAACTTCATGATAGGACCACGCTGGATAGATGAGATCGTGCCTGAGATCAAGGCATTCATTAGCTGTTGATAAGGCAGCACTTTCTCCCAAGTTTCAGGTTCATATGCCATGCAGAAGAAGTTGTTATCAGAGAGATCAACATAGCTTTTGTTTCTTGGGAGGAGTTTGGGATCAGATGGATTCGGTTGGATGGACACTGTGAGCTTCACGCTTTCAGAGCTCTCCTTAGTGCAAGTCTTCTTATTTAAGATCGTCTCCTTATAAGACACCATAATCTTGCCCAATTCCACCTTGGCCTTCAAATCAGTAAGACGATCCTTTGCAATCTCAAGGTGCAATTCACCCATACCACTCAACAAGGTTTGACCTGATTCTTCGTCAATGGTGACTTTCAGACTTGGATCCTCCCTTAGCAGGATTTCCAATGCATCATCCATACTTCTTTTATCACCAGAAGTTCTTGGTTCTAACGAGATACTGAACACAGGTGGCGGCACAACAATTGGATTCACAACGATGCCAGTGTCTTTGGATGATATCTTCTTCTTCTGGATATTGTATAAGATGGTATCACCAGTCTTGACTTTATCACTGACAATGACGCCGATGTTACCAGCAGTGATTTCAGAGACTTCTTCAGGAACATTAGCATGCATCACTAGTAGTTTACCAATCTTCAGTGGCTCCCCATTGACGTAGATTGTTGTGTTGCTTTGTAGCTTACCTGTGTAGACACGAACGAACACCATCACGCCTCTGATCGGATCTGTAACCACTTTGAATGCCATGGCAACAGCCAGCTTCTCTCTACCTGTGATAAGATAACCATCTTTACCAAGAGTAACAGGGACGTTAAGCTCAGGTTCAGACTCCAATGGTGATGGTAAGTAGTACGTGACTGCATCCAATAGAGGTTGGACACCAATGTTTCTGAAGCTTGCACCACATAAGACTGGGAGAGCATAGTTTTGCAGAGTGGATTTCCTTACAGCCTTTCTTATGATATCACTTGGAACCTCCATATAGTCTTCAGTCTCCAAGAATGAGTCAACAACGGATTCATCGATCTCACCCAAAGTCTCAATTAATGACTCTCTGCACTTTGTCACCTCTTTAAGAGCCTCACCTTCCAGCTCACTCACAGTGATCGTATCAGATTCACCCCATTGTAGCAGTTTCTTATCCACGATATCCAAGACTCCAACAAATTTACGTTCTCTATTAGACTGCTCCACGAAATATGGGATGTTGATTAATAGAACCCTGGTCCCCAATTTAGAGATGATCTCCTTTACAGTACGACTGAATCCTGCACCTTCTCTATCCATCTTGTTCACAAACAGCACTTTGGGGATCCGTTTACTCTGCTTCCATACTTTCTCAGTCTGTGCCTCGACACCTGCAACGGCATCCAAGATCGTGACAGCACCATCGAGGACCTTCAACGATCTAATCACTTCAAAACTGAAATCAGCATGTCCTGGTGTATCAATAAGGTTGATCTTATGTTTATTCCAAGGCACAGTGATGGCAGCACTCTGGATTGTGATTCCTCTCTCACGTTCAGCGGGGAGATAGTCTGTCACGGTATCACCTTGGTCAACGTTACCGATCCTCGATGTGACACCTGAATAGAAGAGCATACGCTCCGTCGTGGTTGTCTTGCCAGCGTCAATGTGTGCGATGATGCCTATGTTCCTTGTCTTGGAAATCGGACTGGTGATGGCCCTCACCACAGTGGATGCACTGAAGTGACGAAGCTGTGTCCATCGAGCCCTCATCCTTTCGCTGTCGTTCCGTGTTGGACCTGATCGTGTTCTTTCTCTGTTGATCATCCAGACATTTTCCAGAGCCTACCGTCCCAATTTTTTTTTGATCGAACATTCAGAGAAAGCACCAGAGGATAAAGAGGGACAGACGAACATGACGGACTTTGACATCAAGAAGACCTACCTGCAGTTCCTCGAGGATGATAGTGAGATGACTATGCCCATCGCGGCTATTGAGTCCCTAGTTACACTCCTCAAAGTTAAACAGCCCTCCACGTCGTCTGAGCTCATCATGATTCTTCAAGATGCCATTGCCGATTTGAAACAATCTATCCCAAATGCCATCTCTCTCTCTGCTGGATGCGATCTCTTTATGAGATTCGTGCTCCGAAACACACATTTGTACCATGACTATGAAAGTTGTAAGCGTCACTTGGTGGAGAACGGTCAGTTGTTCTTGGAGAGATCAAAGGCATCAAGAGACAAGATCGCAGAGATTGGATCTAAATTCATCACAGATGATGATATTGTCCTTGTCCACTCCTTCTCAAGAGCGGTGTATACTCTGCTGAGCCATGCTGCGGATAAGAAGATCAGATTCAGAGTCGTTGTCACTGAGGCAAGACCAACTTTCCAAGGTCAGATGATGGCTAAGCTATTGAGAGAGAAGAATGTCCCAGTGAGTTTGATCGTGGACTCTTCAGTTGGTTTTGTGATACATAAGGTTGACAAGGTTCTTGTTGGCGCTGAAGGTGTTGCTGAAAGTGGTGGTATCATTAACCATGTTGGTACTTATCAGATTGGTGTCTTAGCCAAGGCTGCTAATAAACCACTCTACGTCGTTGCTGAGAGTCATAAGTTTGTGAGAATGTTCCCATTGGCCCCAGATGATATCCCAACTGACCACGATCCACTCCATAACTTTTCTACAAAGGATGAGGAGAGTGTCAGTTCGCCATTGATCGACTTCACACCTCACGAATTTCTTACTGCATTGATCACAGATCTAGGCGTCTTGACACCATCTGCAGTTTCCGAAGAGTTGATCAAGATGTGGTATGATTAATATACAAATGCATTCAAAATATTAGACGTCCTCTATTAATATCATCTAGAAGCAGAAACACAAAACATAGCAAACAAACTCTTTTTTTTCTTTTCATTAAAATCTATAAATTTTTGTTCTCATCCAGGTCATCAATGGTCTTTTCATTGTTCAGCACCAATTTGATGTCCCTTAGGATATCCTTAAAAGAGTCAAACTGTGTGAATGGGATCTTATCTCTCTTACAGATCGTGACGAGATCTTTACCTCTCTTAGCGAATAACAAGTCAGTCTCCTTTGCAGCAGACAAGTCAGAGACACCATCACCACAGTAGAATAGCCTTTGCTGGGAATCAGATGATCTAGCATCTCTGTATGGTCTAATAGCTCTGGATTTATCGTGGCCGAACGGTGTTTCATCTCTGTAGACAATCTCCCATGATTCATCCTCATTGACTTTGGCATCGTTAGACACAATCTCAATTCTATCTATCGAGTCTTCACCGACCAATTTAAGCAGCAGGGCTCTAATGATCGGTTTCATACCACTAGAAACAACAATGATTGGGATATCGTTATCTTCAGCCCAATGGAAGGTTTCTTTGAAACCTGGATCCAATTGCACGTGATTCAACAAATAGTCAATACATTCATCATATGGAGTGTGGATCGACTCTAACATTTTGGAAAAAGCTTCTCTGAAACTCATTTTCCCGTTGAGAATTAATTCGTTCAACTCCAGACGTTTCTCGAGGCCGAAACCCAAATTCTCTGTCAGATAATCATTTGAATCTTGCAATGTGACGGTTCCATCGAAGTCTGTGAAGATGATGGCCTTCTTACCAGAATACTCTTTAACAAATGACATGATCTCGATTCTCTCTCTATATGTGATCTAGAAGGAGTTTGCCTTCCTTAAATACGTATAACACATACAGTGGTGTCTGAGGAAAAGTTGATGAAAAACGTCATACATTGGAAGAAAATGCTGCTCTAACCGAGAATTCTGCTAAGTCACGTGAATGCATAACACGTGGTATCACAAAGAGTCAGTTAAGAAAAACAGAAAACGGGCGTGTGGCGTAGTTGGTAGCGCGTTCGCTTAGCATGCGAAAGGTCTCCGGTTCGACTCCGGACTCGTCCATTTATTTTTGTTTCTCCCCAATGGGATACTCAATATACATAAATCTTGATTGGTATATATTGTTCATCGCTTTTTTTAATTTTCCAATAAGCTATATATAATGCTACTATACAAAGCATTACAGACATTCAAATGGCTATCTAGACCCAACTAATTACCTCTAAAGGTGGTGGTTTCTTCCCTCAAGTTGAAATCTCGAAATCGCGAACTCCAAAAACAAAACACAACAGTGGGACATTACCAATATAGCTAGCCCAACACACACAGATTAATAACCATACAACATGAAATATCTCATTGTGCTCTCAAGACAGGGAAAAGTCAGACTCTCGAAGTGGTATATCCCACTGTCGCAGAATGATAAATCAAAGATCACGAGGGAACTCACGGCACTCGTTCTGGCACGTAAGGCAAAGATGTGCAACATCTCTGAGTACAAAGGTATGATATATCCTCTTTTTTTATTATCAATCGAAAACATGTTAACATGTGTCACAGACTCCAAGATTGTGTATAGAAGATATGCTTCCCTGTTCTTCATCGCTGGTGTGGATAACGATGAGAATGAACTCTTAACTTTAGAGATAATCCATAGATACGTGGAGCAGATGGACAAAGCCTACGGTAATGTGTGTGAATTGGATATCATCTTCAACTTCCAGAAAGCGTATCATATACTAGACGAACTTATGATCGCTGGTGAGATGGTCGAAAGTTCAAAAAGGGAAGCATTAAAGAGAGTCGGACAACAGGACCAATTCGAATCGATGGACCAACTGGATAGTGTACTGGCCTGATTTTATATTCGTCTGTAATGAAACATCTCTACGCAATTTTTACTTATGATGCAAGCCTTTGTCATTTTAGTTCTCCATTATGGTCTCCTTGACCAACATCTCCAAATATTCATCTTCAGTTACTGTGGACTTCAGGACATCCTTCTTATCAGTAGTGAAAGCATCTTCTCTTATCTTTGCAGTTTCCTCTTTTGTTAGATCGTTCCACTGTAAGACTGTGAACTCCTCTTCTTCTACCTTCTTTCTAGCCATTAGGGCACCACCAAGTCTTGGTGTATTATCGTTAGTACCCTTAACAGACATCTGGACAACCTGAACAGTCTCCCTTTGAGGAGCATTATTAGAATAATCCAGTCGATTCATCTCTCTCTTCGCAGCAATTTCCTTGTCGATATAGCTCAAACTTGGCCTCAATTGTGCCACTCTATCCAATTGACACACAATGATCTCTCCATTTTCCACTCTTGCAGCATAATAACCTTCCAAAGCACACAGAACACCACTCAAAGTCTGCTTACTAACACCACCCCACTCATCACTCTTGTTGATATCAAAGAATTTCTGAGTCTCAATTGGAACATCAACCTCTAGAAGATTTGTCGATGGTTTGGTTCGACTTTGCAAAATACAAGAGTTCTCGGTATATGGTCTTACTGGTGGACGCCCAGGGTACTGCAACACATCAAACTCCAGGTTAGAAGGTTTAGATGTGAATATTATAGGGATTTCAGATACCACCGGATCATCATTTTCTGTTTCCTGTGCAATAAAAGTTGGTAATGTGGTTGAATGTGGAACTTCGTCCTCATCATCACTGACAAATAGTTTACTCATTCTTCTTGGGCAGTCAATACTATAAGCATGCAACTAGCTTATGAACCAGATGTATACTGAAATATAGCACTTCAACTCTTTACAGATCATCATAAGAAGAAGGAACTAAAGTTCAGAAGTTTTTCCAAACTTGATGGAAATTACATAATATATTATGTAAGTATGTTCTAGTATGACAAGAATAGCAAAAACCAACTGTAAGCAAAGCTCGCGTGGCGTAATGGCAACGCGTCTGACTTCTAATCAGAAGATTCTGGGTTCGACCCCCAGCGTGAGTGCTCTGCTAACACACTTATTTTTTTCATCTCCGTGCGCCGGTGAACTTTTCGATTAATAGTCTGTGTATATTAATCCATCAATTATTATGATATCTGTTACGCTGCTGTACCTATGATATCCCAGCAATACATACATGTCTCTCGAATACAGCTTATTGTTTTTTCTGTTTTTTAATCTTGAAGTTTGGCTGCTATACTGTAAAGAAGGCCTGGAGCCAGCGCTTAACCTGACCAGCTCGTACACTTCGAGATAACCTCAAAGGAGTGCAAGATGGCTCATGTGTGGGCAGTTAAGACTACAGTTCACGTGTCACCAAGGACAAGTACTTGCTATATAGAGCAACAGCACTTTTTGATAAAATCATACTTCATAAATTTAAATATATGGATCAAGTCTTATTGACACATTCAACACAACATTTGATCTCTCTGCCCCATTCACTCATTAGCACCTGTTTACCATTGATTCTTCTAGATGGAACAGGATCCAAGATAGAATAGATCACGTTACGGCATCTGCTGCGTTTCAACATCTCAATAGGTTCATAACCTTCTTTGCACTTCCTTCCTTCCAAATATTTCACATAAAACTCATCATTTTGAGTTGCAGTTCGCCATAGATGACGACCAGTTCTCATAGCCATATAGATGACTCCACAAGACCAGATATCGACACCACGAGGATCGAATTCCGTTGAGGTATATTCCTCTGGGGCAATGTATGGGGACGAACCACAAATACCACGAGATAAGTGGACTTGTTCCTCCCATGCCATTCTAAAACATTCACCATTACCAAAATCAGTGATCTTAAGGACACCACGATCAGTTAGGAGGAGATTTTCTGGCTTAAGATCACGATGCGCAACGCCCATGGAGTGCATATAGTTCACACCACGGATCAATTGTTTAAAGAAACAATCAGCCTCCATGTATTCCAATTTACCAGCTGCGATGATCAAAGTGTATAAATCACCACCAGAGCAGTACTGCATCACTTCGACGTAGTCACCTTTAGCATCTTGTAACAGATCCAATGTTTCGATGATGTTTACATGTTTCAAAGAACTTGAGATGCAGAATTCAGAAGTCAATCTTCTGGAATATTTGGATTCCGATTCTGAAGGACGTCTTTTGAATTCTTTCACTGCAAAGAGAGATTCTTGACCTTCTGATGAACGTTTATGCGATACACGTACCACACCGAATGTACCACGACCAATAGTTTCTTGACATTTACCGTATCTTTCAGCAAATGTCATAGACTTATCTGTCGTCGGATTCGGTACCACTGATATCGCAACTTTTGAAGTGGGAGCCAATAGGCGTGATGATATGTTTTCAGACGCTGGAGAGTCACCAGTAGGTAATTGAACTCTTGTGGCGCCAGAGAAAGGGTTATTTTGATCACCATCATAATTCTTCACCAAATTGGCAAAAAGGGAAGGTGGTCCGCTTTGCATGAGTTCTGGCACCGCTGATACAGCTTCATCACGGACTTTTGTCGATTGTAGCAAGTTTCGAAGCATCTTTGAAAGCTTCTCCTGGCGTTTATTGTTTCTTAGATGATGAGAATGGGAACCATCTTCATGTATGAGAAATCGAGGTGGGTTCTTCGGTACTTTCTCCTTCTCTTTATCAGCTGATGAGTTCAGCGAGCTTGCCCTGCTCAATTGTGACGACTTGGTGGGATCGACTCTCACGCTTGGAGTACGACTTGGAGTACGTGACGGTGGTTTGGCAGTAGTCGTTCCTTGTATGTTTCTCTCTTGAACTCTATCTGAGAGGCTTTGGCCATTTGTGGAACGCTGGATATCAGCCTTCATTTCGAGACTCTCGACAGAGCTGTTGATGTTGTCCTCCAGTATGGTGGTGATCTTTTGTGGACTCTTCTTATTCATAGCGGTCAGGTCCACTTGAGAACTATTCAGAGATGAAGCGCATGACGAGGAAGAGGAGGCACTTTTGGTGTTTGGTTCTTCAACTTGGGAGACACCAAATATCTTTCCAATTTTGGATAGTGTCGATCGACGACCACGCTGTTCAGTTGCAGCCATTTTTATATCCTTTTATGTGTTGTTTTTGTGGTAATGGCGGGTGAAGTGAAATGCTTTATAACGAGTGGTTTGTAATTGGGTAAGAACGAAGAGAGTAAAAAACAGACGCAACTGTGAGTATCCTCTGTGTTTCGGTCACAGCCGGTGTTGAAGAGAGGGCGCAGATGGGGTGTGAGGATTCGATGTTCTCCTTGAGTGATGAGACGCTTTTTATTGGTGTTTCTTTCTATGATTGTTCTTAAGGTCTTTTCCTTTGTTACTCTTATTCCTCCTGCTCCGATGGCTCCTTGTGTGGCGATGCCAAACAATTTTTTTGACCTGCGCGCCAACTTGGCACTCGGCTTTACAAAGAGAGGAAAGAGCTCTTTAATAACCCATCTGCCTAAAGGGCTGTGCTTTTTTGCGTACTTAAAAGAAGTTCATCAGAGTAAGGCTGGGCAACTGCGTACTATGCACTAAACAATATCCACTGTAATGGCTCACGATGACACAGTAACAGTCACTATCCTATCGCTCTTCCCATCCCCCTGATGTGATTTGTAACGCTTAACAACCCCCTGGTTGACACAGCATGAGTTAGTACATACTCGGAGAACCAGACATCCGAACATCTTTCCGAGACATCCATCAACAGCGTGCATACTCCCTTCTTCCCAGCACTGCCCGCAGATCCGCTCGCAAGTTTCTTCTTGTGGAGCTCACCAGAAGCAACATCTAATTCGCATAGAAGTCAAAGAAATTCAAATTGGGTTGAATTATGCGAGAAACTTGAATAGACCTTGGCTGCCTCATAATAACCGATATTTTATTCTATATCTGCTTATAATATTTATAGATAGCATCACCCAAATCGAGAAGGTATATCCCCTTAAGCGCCTCGATATAAAGGGCGAGGATGCCCTTGTCAATAATTTTGAAACATATTGCAATCATTTCACAAGAAAAATAGTACAAGTAACAATGTCATTTACAGTCAGACCAATTGAAGAGAAGGACAAGGCAGAATGGTTAGACATGTGGCGTGGTGAAGGGTCGTACTTGGAGTTCTACAAATCTCTCCATGTGGTCCCTCCAGAGGCTACGGAAACCACATTCAAGAGATTCTTCGACCCCGAAGAGCCTGTCTATTCTTGTGTTGCTGTTGACGACACTGGTAAGCTGATTGGGTTTGCTAACTATCTCACTCACAGAAATACTTGGACCGTTTGTGACAGCTTGTACCTAAACGACTTGTTTGTCAGGGGCGACTCCAGACTCCATGGAGTTGGCAGAGCACTTATCGAATTCGTGTACAAAGAGGCTGATAAGCTTGGGTGCGAAAAAGTTTACTGGAGCACTCAGTTTGAGAACCACAGAGCACAATTGTTGTACACTAAGGTTGGTGTTAAGAGTGGTTTCTTATTGTACAGAAGACCATAGGCGAGTGTTCTAGTTAGAGTGGTGCTGGCAACGAAATGGACACCCCGACCGCTAGTCTTTTTAAATTGTTTTTTTTTTGCAAATTTCTATCAATTATGTCTCCATTAATGATTATTTACTATTTAGACCATCTTCTTGCTTACATGCACGAATAGCCGATTTAGATTTTAGATTTTAGATTTTAGATTTTACTATATTATGGCGGTGAAATGAACACTCTGTGTAGGAATCTTGGATCGCCAAACGCAGAAAAAGCAATCACAGATAAGGATTGGCGCAACCCCCAAAAGGGTTCAAGCCCGCTCAAATGTTCAGACAAAAAGGGATTATGTAAACATGTTTTTTTTTGGAAACTAGTTACTGCTTAGTGCACATGAATTTTGGTTTTCCAGTGTATTGATCAATGAATTCTGAAAATTTCTGATATTGAGATGTTGGATGTATTATGTTTGAACCTCGATATTAGTTCTTGAACTTTTCCTGAAATTTATGATGATATCTCGTGGCTTTTTGTCCTACTTGGAGAACTACAGGTACGTCAAAAAGGTATAAGGGCTACACCTGCAATACCCAGGGGACAATCTACTGTGACATATGTGCTGCTATAGTGCTACACGGAATTTATGTTTGCTATGATGGACTGTTGTTGATTCTTGAGGTCAAGAAAATATTAATAAACCCAAATCGGATATCAGCCGATGAATGAGCGGTTGCTTCATTTTCTGATATTCTTTGGTAAAGAAGTTCGTATTTGCACCTGAGAAAGATGACTGTTGTCCATGTGATGATTGTTATGATGAACAGGATATTACCATCTAACTACAGAACACTGTAAAGTTTGAAAGGTAAAAGATTATAAACACAAGAAGATTCTCCGTTATATGGGGTATATGATACTTGAGCTCAATCACATACCCACCTTATAAGTTCCGCCATTGTACAATCAATTGGGTCTTGCCCTTATATCAACTTCTGCAGAGCACAGCATAATTATTTATTGAACCAACTACTCATGAACCTTAGAATATCACAATGTCTCAAACAATAAATAGTCATAAATAAGTAAATCCAATCCCCCAGCTGAAGCACCATTAAGAGGTCAAAATCACACTAAAACCCCAATATGCAAAAACACAAACCTCAGCTGCTGGTGTACACATCTGTCATTAAAAAAGCTCAATATTATTGGAACAATAACCAATACTTTAGACACGCTTTGCACCTGGTAAAGGCAATGCTTTGCAAGTGATGTAACTGTTCTCCTTTGTAGCAATACCGGCAAAGGCGTTATACCAAGCGATAAAAGATGTAATAATGCCAAAGACACCGCCAGCTCTTGTGACACCAACTTTTCTAGTGAAGTCACCGATGGTCAAAAGAAGGAATGTGACCTCTAAGAAAAAGAACAAGCAGAAGAAAGAGACGGTGGACTTGGTGGTACAGAGCAAGAGGATAAAGGTGAAGATGGTCCATCCGAGTAAGAAGAAAGCGACAGCGTTTTTAAATTCAATTGGATCAGTGTAAGCAGTTTTAATACCAAACCATTCAATGTTAATAGCAGCAAAACTCATCCAGAACCCACCATAAGAGGAAAGAGCGGTACCACCAAAAGTGTTCTCCAATGCGATTTCCCACATACCAGCGAGCAACTGGACAAGACCACCGTAAAACATTGCCAAACCGACAACGACATTAGGAGTCTTGATACCCATGGCTTGGGCGTTGTACATACTCAAGACGAAAGTGGTCAAAGCGAAACCACAGAGACCCAATGGAGCAGGGTTTGCGAAACGACGAGGAGGACTGCCGTGAATACCCGGTTGCAAATCACCACCGAAAGCAGTCCACAACTCGGAACGAAGAACCTTGGTACGCCCAATCATGATGTACTCAGAGTTATCACCGGAGGTGTACACTTTGGAGACCACTGGCTCCTCATGCTCTTGGTAAATGTGGTTATCCTGGGAAGAGTTTGTGGCGGTAGCTTGTTTCTCGAGGTCGTCGTTAGTGTTGGACATTGTAGTTCGTTTACTGATGATATATAAAAGAAGAGGAAAGTATAAAAATCAACAAGTCCATAACGCCCTCTTTTTATATTGCCACAAAATACAGTAGTGCATTTGTGTTATGATCATATCGTCCCATCAACGGGCCCGTACCTTTAGTGCGCTGTGGGGTTGCAGCACTCATGTTTTTTGGTGGGGAAGCAGCGGGGGCCCCCCCATCCCCCATAGTGAGAAGGAGCTCGCGGTGGCACATAGAGACACTAACAATTAGTAGTGGGTAGTGGGTAGCTGCAGTAGCATAGTCCTACAAGTAAGTATACCTCAACAATAGGCACCCGTCCTTTGTCATGCAAGGGCTTGTACGGACTCCCAGTCTGTCTAATGGGTCCCAGTCGGGGTCCTCACGTCTGTAGCTTATGTGCCACAGCTAAGATGCTAATATTTGACAGGGATAACTTCGAACTTCCGTGGTCCCATCTGGGCAAAAAAATTGTACTGGGGGAATGGGGGGGGACAAAGCCTGGGCAAGCGAAACCGTGTGGGAACTCCGTAACAAATTATAACGGCGGGCGCGAATGACCGGGAGCCTAAACGAACTGAACCGAATAGGGAAGATTTACGCACGGCAGCAACAGTTATTAGTGGTGATCACATTTTTCATAAGATTGTCAGGGTCTCTACGAGATCCCGCACATTGTACGGCTGGTCATGTGGTGGTGCTCAATGATGTGCCAACAAAATGGATGAATGGATAGACATTTGCACCACCACTGCCACCACCACTAGCACCACCACAAAGTTAATATCATCACCCACAGAGTCCCACAGAGTAGTACATAATTCCAAGGCATCTCACTGGGCTTTAATACATGCGCTCTTTATTTACAAATCATCAGCCCTCACCCACTCCTCACTCCACCAAACTTATTATCTTCATGTGTGTCTTTGTTGGGACTACCTTCAATCGTATCAAGCCCTTCTATCCTCGTTGCCAATGACGATAATGTGAACGACGATGGGGACAACGGGATGGTTCTCTTGGTCCTTGTTGCCCTAGGAGTTTTATCTCCTTTTGAATGTGACAAAATCTTCATCTCACCGTTATCGCTATTCCACCACTTGCGTTCCTTACCCTTAGCAACAGTTCCTTCAGTACTCAACGTGACACCAACATTGGAGACAACTGTAGTTGGTGTGGTCTTGCGTTTTACGTCTCCATGCAAAGAGTGCTTGATGTGCTCTAACTTATCCTCCATGTGATGAGTCTGCGATAACATAGAATGCAGCTGTCTCAGCGAATTAGACCGACTAAATCTCCTTGACACGCTCACCTCTGTTTTTGGGGTCTGTCGTTCCAAATACTGCTGCAATTGCTTCGTTACTTGTTGCAACTCAAGAATCGTATTCTGATGTTTTAATCTCTCTTTGGCCAACTCCTCTTTAACATCACTAACTTCACTCTCTAGCAAGACACATCTCTCTTCACTCAGCTCATACTTATCGATGACATCTTTGTACCCGCTCTCTAAATTGCGCTCCTGTTGTTGATAGTCCTCATTCTGGATCTCGCTCTCAACCAATTGCTTCCTCTTCTTCTCAAGATCCAACTCCAACTCTTTCATCTTTATCGCCATTTGCTTTTTCTCCTCTTCAACTGTTTGCTTGTACTGTATAGATTCCTCCTTCACAACTTCTAGATCCAACTCTATCTGCGCCATTTTGTCCCGTAACTTCTCATTCTCACCTTCTAGAGCATCTAATTCCTTCTCTAACTCCTTCTCAAGCTCATAACTCGACGTTTGAAACTCTTCTAACTCAGATTCAAGTTGCTGAATCGCTTGAAGGGCACTCTGCAAATCTCCATTCTTCATCGGCATCGCTGTTGACTTAAAAGATTCGTTATCCTTCACTTCAGACTGTACGGATGACTTGAGGCCTTCAGAGCTCATGATATCCTATCTATTCATTAGCCGCCGCCTAGATAGCTCTACCCATGGCATGAAGTGCTGCCAAAACAAAAACAAAACAAAAAATATCCTAATTGGGAAGTATTCCGTTATCAAACCGAGCTAGATGCAACAATAGAAGTAGTACTTATATCGAGTGTAACGAAATCTCCCATATATACAGCTTTTAGATGTGAGTCCTGAACCACAGTTTCAATTCATACCCCTTTAAACCCCACCACCAATTATACCATTTCGCCAAAGCGCCAATTCTTTCATAGGTACCAACCAATTTGCCCAAAAGACCCTGGATGAAACCCCTATGCTGAGATTCGACTTCGCGAGCTTTAATGATCTCTACATCTTCATCATACACCGTGTTAGCACAATACTGTGCCAGGATCAGGAACACACGCTCCGGTTGTGGGTTCTGTAGGACTTCATCTAAGTGTCGCACCAAATCGTTTGTCTTCAAGATCAATAGAACAACACGAGGCATGGATGATAAGATAGACATCAGGTCCACTAATAAACCCTGTGATGTCAATGCGCTCTTCATATTGGCGATCTCTGCTTCATCGCGGGTACGTGAGATGTCATAGTCAAGGGCAGTAGCTATATCACGTCCCGTGATAGCAGCAGCAAAGACCGGAAACTGTTCGGGAGTAATGCTAGCAAATCTGGTTGCATGGTACTCCATCTCTTTCGCATCACGAGTGATGAGGGCTAGCCAGAACCGTGCATAATGGCGACGCATCTCAATAGAGACATCTCTGTAGAGGCCATGGTCATAGAGGATTATTTCATAGTTATGAGGGTTCTGGCCAGATGGCTTACATGAACGGATAGCCAAATTACCACCATGTGGGTCACAATGGATACCAACACCAGGCGTGAAGATCATGTTGTTGAAGATATGAGCCAACGAGGCCGAAACCTCGGAACGATCGATGTTCTTTGTCTTCAAATAGTTCAAATCATCAAGACGCGAGCCTGGAAGGTATTCCATAACAAGAATTCGTGGTGACGAGGTATAGATACTTGGGATCCTCAATGCTGTCAATGCTGTATACTCTTTGAAATATTCGGCTGTACGACGTGCGTTTCGTGTCTCATTGGTAAAGTCAAGTTCCACATAAATAGAAGACTGAAGCTCATCCCCTAGCCAAACCAACGGATACTCTGGGAAAACTTTGTCCAGTAGCTGGAACACAGTTTGTGTTAAAAAGACATCCAATGGAACAAACTCTCGTAGACTTGGGTGTTGGCACTTGACGGCAACTTTCTCACCGGTAGTTTTTAACTTTGCAACGTGAACTTGAGCTAGACTGGCAGCACCCGCTGGTTTCTCTGAGAACTCTTCAAATAATTCAACTATCCCTTTACCCAAATCATGTTTGAACATGGCATCGATCTCATCAATACGAGACACTGGGCATCTGTCTTGTAACGAAATCATCGTTGTGGTCCATTCATCTGGCAGCAAGTAAGTCATAGCACCTATATGTTGACCCAACTTGATATAGATCCCTCCATTCTTCTCAAGTGCCCTCAGAGTCATCTTGGCACACTTTAAATGACATTGGCTCAACGCCTTGTACTTTGCATCATCATCGGCATAAGCAACACCAAGAACCTTCTTATACTCCCAAAAACACCTTAGAGTAGCCATAGCTACGACATTCACTCGGCCTAGGGTTAAATAGGTATGTGTTATAGAGTCACGGAACTGATCATTTGTGAAATAGGCCAATGTGGAGACACCCAATATCGATCCTGCAATGTACTTGCCCTTGTTGTCTTTGAAATGGAAATATCTCGGTGGTTTCGATACAGATGTGCTGAACTGATGACTTAACACGTTTATACCGATTCTAGTAAGAGAAGTGGACCTCGATCCCCACATCTGTGACTGCTCTGTATCCCTTCCCTGGACGTTTTAACCTTAGTCTTACGAGAAATTTGAAGGTTCTGGTCAAGACGAACGAATCGGCCGTTCGATTCTTAAATGTCGCGTTTGGATTTCTGTTTTCCTTTGTTGAACTTTTTGGAAAACTCGAACGCGTCTTAAGAGAAGAGGACTTCGAAGCTGCCATCAGGGTGTTGAAGATGCTGTTGCTGAAGGCAGAGGTGAAAAAGAGAAAGTCTTCCAGAATGCCTTTTCCTGCGGAAGAGGTGAAGGGGCGTAATTTCGTGGAAGAGTACTCGATCTCTAGTCGATCTGAAGAGGAAGACGACCCATTTGAAGATGCGTTTGAGGAGCCACAGTGGGAAGATATCAACAGATCAGGAGACTACAAGTCAGACAATCAGAGCCATGATGATACTGAAGGATCTGCTGATGATCTCTATCTGGCTTCTGAAGAGGAAAAAGTCGCAGCAAAAAAGATCACCAATGGACAACCATTTCAACCGAGATTGAACCAAACAAGCTTCGAGATACGTCATGTTGAGGCGAAGAAACGACTGGCATCGTCATGGAGCGCCATTATTGATAAATATTCCAAGTACGACCTGGACTCTCAAGGTGATATAGTTGATCTAGATAATATGAGTATCATTGAAGATAGAGGACATATAGAGGCACTGGGCCCAGCAGATCGAACGGAAGTATGGAATGATAAGGAGGAAGATGGGTACTATAGGCATGAACAGGAATATGACGACTTAGGAGATTTCAACATTAGGGATCCTCTCATATTGTTAGAAGATTCATCAAAGAGAAAGAGATTTAAGGTGTCGCCTTTGAAAGGGCAAGATCTTCCATTCAAAGCAAGATCCTCATTGTTGAATGGCAGAGTGTCCCCACTAAAGAGAAGAACTTCTCCACTAAAGAGCTCTCAACATTTGATCAGCAGCTCTCCTATTAACAGCTTGCATTCTTACGATAGCGATAGCTCATTCCTACAAACCTACGCTGGATCACCATACCTTTCGAGGACTCAGCCATACCTGCAGAGTGATGATCTCCTAGATGATTCATACAGACGTAGATCGTCTCCTTTAAAACGATCCCAAATTCATCAACATGAGACCAATGACCAAAGAGAGTCTGTCTTTTACTCATCGCCGTCAAAGAGAACACGAGCATTCGTAGATGAATCTCTCAATGTCTCAGACACAGGTGAATATTCTGATGAAGATGATGGCTTTGACCCTTTGAACTTATTATCTGCAAAGTCAAAGAGGATATCAATGGGATCTCTGATAAAAGATAACTTACCTCTAATATGATGATGATACGAACTTTATGATTATGTCAATATGTTACAAGCACACTCCCTTTTCCCATCGTATGTATATCGATAAAAGTAAGACAAACCCGGATCGATGCCGATGGGCACGTCAAAGGTATGTCAGCGACAAAGACTGTCGATAGAAGTAAAGCTCATTCAGAATATGACCATGTGTCCCTAGTGCAACGGATTTAGAGCTCATTCAGGAATTGGGGGGTAAAGGACAACGTTATGTTCCAACTTCTTAGAATTCCTTAAACTGAGATAAGTGTTCCACGCTATGCTGATGAGATTAACACTGAGCAATTGATGCTGCACTGGCACAAATCCTAAATTCACCAATTGGAAAGCAGGCCAGACCATCCAGTTGGCCTTCAGAGTGGGCCACCAGTTCTTTTTCAACTTCTCCTTCGTCTCATTCAAGGGTCTCATCTCTAATAACGACATCACAAAGTAGTAGAGAGGAATACCCACAGGAGCCCATATTAGTTGATCCACAGCCATTCTTGCAATAGCATTCTTGGCCTTGTTCAGGAAAGGGCTCTTGAGCTGGGGCCCAGGTGCATGGATCTTAGATAGGATCTTGTACCATCTGTCACCGATGAATGAAAAGACACAAGAGCCATAAAACACACTACGAGCAGTCCTCATAACGTCATAGTTCATACCAAATGTCCTATTTGGGTGCTTATTGTGTGGATCAGGGAAGAAGACCTGTGCAATGAAGTCACCAGTTCCAAACAGGAACCCAGTCATGAGGGCATTGGTAAGCTTTGGATGTGTCTTCAAACGATGCTGGTATATTCCAAGGAGTGATGCCATTGTATTTGAAGGAGCTTTACAACAATAGCGGTTATTCTAGTTTGTACAACTCAATCCCTGAATCGTCTTGTATAAACTAGAATTGAAATCAAGAGGCACTTCAGTTGTGACTTTCCTTATCTCTTTCTTTGATGTTTGATTGCGTTGAGATCGAGCGGGTCGGAGAAAAAGGTTTAACAGCCGTGGACAGCGCGCTCTGACACAAAAAAGTGGCCGATCCACTTATACAAATATTCTAAACCAAGAAAAGACCATGATTAAAATAAAATACCTTGTTATTACTATTTATCGACGTTTCTTAGTAACCACGATGGAAATCTGATTTAGGGTCCTTATCTGATCCTTGAACCAGATGTATTCACCGCACAAGTAGTCCCAGGGTGATGCGCACCAACTTGAGCTGTACTTTTATTCGGTCACATTTTTGTGCGTAGATGCAGAATATCTCATATGAGCTAACGCATGATCAAAAAATTTTCATTTCAAAGTCTCCCAGGATCAAGGCTATATTGTGGTGATTATTTTCCGCTCATCATATTAGTTATAATATGATGCGGCCTAAAAAGTAAGTGCCGTTACCTGGAATCGAACCTGGGTCTCGTCGGCCACAACGACGTGTACTGACCACTATACTATAACGGCATATTGTTGTAGTACTTGCATACAAGTATTAATCTGTATGTTAATCTGAGCCTACAAATTCATCATCAACTACGGGTTATTTAAGTAAATATTGGTATAATTATTTGTGAAATAAATGTTCCTATAAGATGCTCTTATAAAAAACCCACATTATTATCAACTATACGATCTTGAAAAGTAAGAGGGTGTTGATAGCTGGCAAAAAATGATGTTATGTGTGCCATTTTCTTTAGAGACTGTAGTCACGTAGTAATTTTCCTGATATTAAGTTGCACAATTTGGCAAAAAGTCTGTGGAATCCAACTGGCCCGATATCCTGGATCAGCGCGCAGTCTTTCAAAACGGTAATAATAGTTAAATCCATGTGAGCTGTCCCCATTGTGGATTCATAATTACCGAGTTCTCATTAGTTCAGCAGAAATCGAGCTTGAACTTGAAGAAGTAACCATCACCCTGTTGGCGAAGTCAATCGATCTGTTGACAATCCAATAGTTCCTGAGTCAGCCTCCGCTCCCTTAGGCCTGATCTTTCTGAACCGTTGTCTGCACATTGGACAGAGATTTTTCGAGGTCTCCACATCAAGCCACTTCGTTATGCAGTGTTCATGGAATCTGTGAGTACATTCACCAAGGACTGATATCACGTTAGGATATAATCCATGTTAGTGGATTTCATCATATATACTTACCCAATGGACACTCATCGCCTGGGAACTTGCATGTTGAACAAGCTGTGTCAAACGAGGCGCGGCAAATACCACAAACTTCCTCTCTTGGAACATCCCATGACCAAGTGGCCACTCCACACCACTTTTTGATATTCACTTTCATTGTATCTCTTGCTCTCTTCTACGAGAGCCGCTGTCGTAATTGTTCCGTCTTTGTTGAGGTTTTTTGATCTGTTTATCGCGGCAATTTTTTCGAGCTCATCTCGAAGTTCTACTAAAACAAAGCCAGACCCTACAAAATCTACCATAAACATGTCCATTATAATACCAGGAGACCATATCAGAGTTCCAGATCAAATTGCTTTGGGACCAGGGGTGTTCAACTCGAAGAATAGAGCCATCCCGGTGCACGCTGGTATCCTACAAGTTTCAAACAAGTCCATTCATATCGAATCCAACAGTCGTCGGTATATTCCTTCAGTGAACGATTATGTCGTCGGTATCGTTACCAGTTCATTTGGCGACTCTTTCAGAGTCGCTCTATCGAATTTTACGTCTCCTGTGTCGCTCAACGCCATGGCATTCCCAAATGCATCAAAGAAGAATAGACCAAATTTGAGGACTGGTAGTCTCATATACGCTCGTGTATCGAATGCTAGTCCGGAAGTGGATGTCGAAATCGAATGTATGGACCCGACAACTGGTAAGGATGGTGGCTTTGGTGCTCTTGATGGAGGTTATGTCTTTAATGTCCCATTGGCCTTCGCTAGAGTCTTGCTCTTTGATCCTCAACATTCATTGTTAAACCAACTAGTGAAGAAATGTAAATTTGAGATTGCTATTGGTCTTAACGGCAAGATATGGGTTAATACTGACGATTCGAAACATACGTTGGCAGCTGCAAAGGCTATCGAGAGGTGTCAAGAGGTGCCGTCTTCGCAATTCACTCAAACTATCAACTCTACATTCAGGGAGCTGGGTTTATAGATACATCTTTACATATAAAGGTTAATAAGTTTATGATCCATCTGCTGTTCATAATTCGTAAAGTAGTCGTAGTCGTAGTCGTTGATGCTTCCCAAGTTAGCAATTCGTTCGTACAGAGCCATGTCTCCTGGATCTGCGTCTGGGATCTGAACAGCTTTGTAATAACTAATAGACGCAAGTCGTGAAACCATATCTTTACCTTCGAGACCAATCTCTTGCTTGAATTCACTGGAGCAAACCTCAGAGTAGAGAGCAAAACTATCAGAGCTGATCATGGCATCTCTATAGTAGATACTTTCAACCGAATCTTCATCATCTGATATCTGGAAGTCGGATTCTCCCGGAAGTCCTATCAGTAATCTCGAAGACTCTTCAAGATTCTTTAGTTGGATTTTGGAGACGCATAGCTCACATTCCTCGTTGCTTTTAAGCTCTTCCACGTGAGGTGTGATCTTCAAATGTTTGTTTCTATTCTCCATCCTTCTCAACTTGTGATTGATGGATGTCTGTTTTCTTGACTTGAATGGTGATATTTCGCAAGCTTCTTGGATAGACATTGAAGGTATCATGTATCTCAATGTGGAGTTCATGTTGATCTCAAACAGATGTTCGAAATACACATGCTTCCTTGGAGCATAGTACTCATTCCAATAGTTATCGAGGAACCCTGGATATGGTTCAAGTCTCTTGACCACATTACCATCCTTTGGAACATCATACATCTCCTTAAACTTTAGTAAGTTGTCCTCGGTCCACCAGTAACGATAACTTCTTTTATCCTTGGACATTGAGTGGATGTTGTGTAAATAGTAATCAGTGTTCAAGTCCCATAGCATTGGCTTACCCTGTTCCCAAACATAATTACCCAAGAAAAGGTTAATTGCCTCTTGTCTCTGTGCATCCACAAACGAATTACTGTAGAATCTTTTGATACTCTCAATCATATCTCTAGAATGAGATGACCATTGGTTGATCTTCCTATACGTTTCCATCGTATTGACCAGATGTGAACCACCATATTGAAGAGCAATAGTATCACCGTGATCATGGTACATCTCTGTTAGGATGTTAACCGCATCGGAATCATAGTCGATAAAGACATCTTCAATCACTTTCAATGCATGGAGTTGATAGCCGAGCGCTCTCTTTCCAATAACAAATTGAGCGGCATTGGTTCTATCAAGACAGTCGATACAATTTGTTCGACAAATACCTTCTTGTAACTGCGTCGAGTCCAAACTGATACCATTATGGAAGAAATTTGTGGTCTTCAGTGTTTCATCCGCATAGCGTTCCAAGAATTCAATGACATCTTGGCCATCTGACTTTGATGCACGACTCATATCCCAACTTGTGTATTGTAGCTTATCCTTTTCGGTTAGATTTTGGTTGAGGTATGTGATACACTTCTCAAACTCTTTCGATAGCTTGGATTCCCTTGGAGTTCTCTCTTTCTGTTTCACAAGGTTCAATATCAGGACGGGTGCATCATATCTCTTGAAAAGATCATCAAAGTGGAGAGCAGCTGACGTGTAGAATGGATCAATGAGATCAATCTCGATTGGAGGCTTCGCCAATTTCAAGTTTGTAATCTCTTGGGACCAATAAAGAGGGATTGAGCCACGATGCTGCACATAGGATGTGTATCTTGGATTGCTGAATATTCCATACTTGCTATCATGGAAACTTGTGGTGATCATATCTGATACAATCTGTTCCGATTCCACTTCGTTGGCGACATTACCTTGGTTATTAACACCTCTCTTCAGGAATCTGGCACCGGCAAAATGGTGAGATCGTCTCGCAATCACCGTTATATATATGCTCTTGCTGAAGACTGAGACATTTACTTGGTCAATGAAACCGTGTATGACAGGCTGAAACCAGTCAAATACCCGATCATAGGTTTCTATCACCGGTTTCAACAAGGAACTATTCCACATGAACATTTCGTTGAAAGTATCGGGGAACTTTTCACTCTGAGGTAAACCTGTAGCCTTCTGTTTCTCTCTGAGGATATTTCTTTGTAGGGTGTTTGTCAGATCGTATGTATAACTGAAGTAGAAGGTCTTTGATAAATCCAAATTCGAAAATGTGGCGAGGAATCTGGCCTCCTCGCTATGCTTATCTGGTCTCTTATAGTCTTTAGCAATGGGTACCAGTTCTGTATCGTCAATATGATATACGTAATGGCCACCTAGCACAGCGACGACGGACCTCTTGGTGACAACACAGAGGTAATAACACTTGGTGAACCTTATTAATCCCAATAACCCATAGCCTGTGAGCTTTTTGTCGAACTCTGGGTTTGCATCTTTCAACTTATTTAGCACCTCCATGCTCTCTTTACGGGTGAAGAAGACGTTGTCTTCCACAATAGAAAGTTCATCTTCCGGCACTGTCAGATCTATCTCCATTACCCTGAACATGGTCTCTCTTCTGTTGCTGCCCACAATGTACAGCCGAGTATTAGTCTCATAGATAGTGTACTTCTGTAGCGTGATGAGCTTCCTAGCCTTCAGAGGTTGCTCTGGCACCGGTGCTGTCTCCTCCATCATCTTTGCCGTAGTTTTATTGTTATTTTGTTTTGTTTACGTATTAATTGTTTTAATAAGAGGACTGATATGGTACGCACAACAGTGCGCCATGCGATCAACTTTGGTGGTCTGGAGGGTTGCACAATTGTTATCAGTTCTAATTTTTAAGTGACTCATGGGCAGCTTTTATGGTGTTTCTGAATATTCACTCTATCCTCTATCTTGACCTAGATTCTGATTTTCAGTCAACCAAGGCAAGGATCACATCGATGATCGTGATCTACATTGCATTCATCTGTCAAAAGCGTATGACTGACCATATATCAACTCTCTTCAGGCATTGATCTCTTTGGAAAGGACTTTAAGCAGATTCTTACTATTTACAGAGATAACCTCCATTTCAGCTCCATCCAGCAAGGTCTCGTGTGGTTGTTACACATATGCACGCTTTCTGTTCTGATATCTGTCAAAGGCCAGGATGATAAAAAGATGTAAAAAGAGAATCACAGATGTGGTCCGGCAGGCAACAGCACCTTTAGAGAACTTTGGACCATAATCAGCATCAAATAGCTTGATGGCGAACGGAATGGACAATAACCCCCCAACAAAGTTCAAGCATCCAATGGTTGCAACTCTCTTCTGATTATCCTCTTTACACAACTCGTTACATCATCCAACGATAATTGGCGATACTGCAAAGTTCACACCTGTCAAGACATATCCAAATATTAACGCACCGACAGGGACATCATACCTTGTAATGATAGCATTACCGACGATCCAAATCAGTGTACAAACACATGCAACTTCAGTGCGACGCCCACCAAGCATATCAATTGCAAAGCCTGAGACCAAACAAGATACAATACCAAAACCAGATATTGCAGTTGGGATGTTGTTTGTATCGTAGACGTTATAACCCAAAGCCTTTAGAACGATACCCAAATAACCGGAAAGTGTCTGCGTGCAATTCCAGAGGAACGCAAAGACAAATATGTACCATTGATAACTAAGAAACACACGTTTGAAGACGCCAAAGTTCAATTTGTTGTTTCTTTCAACTCCATCCACTTTGATTCTCTCTTTACAGTAACTGATCTCCTCCTGAGACAAAAAGAATCTTGGTTTGGCAGTTTCAGGTGTATCTGGGAAGATGAAATATCCAAATATGGCGATTGGGAAAGTGATTAAAGCATCAATAATGAAAAGCCATCTCCAACCAGCCAACCCACCTCTACCATCAATAGTTTTTTCCAACGCCGATTGGATCAGTCCGGATAAGATGACTCCAACTGGCCCAGATTCAATGAAGATCGCAGTTCTCTTACCTAGCTCTTGTTTTGTGTACCATGAACCCAAGGTGTAGTGGATAACAGGCCATGCGGCACCTTCACATGCACCTTGGATAAATCTCAGAGCTGCCACAGAACCAAAGTTTTGAGATCTGAATACTAAGAGACACATCAATCCCCAGAGGATCTCCAATGAGGATCCCCAATAATGGGATCATTCTTGAGAATCTCACCCTTTTCAAAATGATTGTGGTGATTGCACCGGCGATACAGTAAGCTGCAGGGAAAAGTTGTGTCAGCCAGATGTACTGTTCACCACTGATGTGGATATCCTCTTTCATACTGGTGGTAAATGCGGATGCGACATTCTGAGCATCCAAGTATCAAGTATCTCGTGACGTACGCCAAACAGACTTATATCATGATAAAACAATCTAACTTAAAGACAATCTTTCTCTCTCTTCTAGACTGCTCAGGTGGATACCAGAAGAACAATTTCTGCTTTGGTGGCTTTGGAGGATCCTCCATAGTGAAGAAGAGCTCTTTCCATTTGCTGAATGATTTCCAGCAGGAACATCATACTCCTCAACCCGATCACCTGAAGTCGATTCCACAATCTCATCCAATGACATTGTGTTGGTGATTATTGTAAATGCCGG
Organism: Williopsis suaveolens; assembly: GCA_003708225.3. NCBI lineage: Eukaryota > Fungi > Ascomycota > Saccharomycetes > Phaffomycetales > Wickerhamomycetaceae > Williopsis > Williopsis suaveolens. The sequence continues at coordinate 2,620 of PPNS03000038.1, read as the reverse complement.
TTAAATATTTGTAGAGATCGGTCATGGGTAAAAAAAAAAGTACCCGAAAATACCCTCTACTCAGGTAAGGGTAGGAAAGAGTGGTTCGATTGGTTAACTACCCTCTATTTTAGTATATATCATGATAATTCAATGAACAGTGATTCTAGACATATAGCGGTTGATTAATGATAATTTTGAGCTGATCTAAATCATTTAAACATGGTCCATATTTACAAAAAAATTGTTAATTTATTATCTTTTGATAGGTAGGAGAAATGTTTTGACGCCTAGTAAATTCAACCAGAACTTATTTCCAAAACATGACAATAATAAATATGAACTATGCTTTCGCTTTAAATTCTTTTGACCACATCTTTCAAAACCGGAGTTGCTGGTGATTAGATCCAAATTCTAGACAACCCAGAAACTTCAGTTGCACATCTCTGCAGTATAAAACATTCTATCATGCAATATTTGCAATTCCTATCTTCAAATATGTCGGATGCTAAAAGTTAGACTCCCTCATTGACCGATGACTTTCAAGGTCATAAGAGATGACAACATGGACGAAGGCAAACGATGTCGTCTGAAGGAGAGCAGTCCGCTGGCAATAATCGTTTGGTGCGATCATTGCTATTCCAGAAAAGGTTATGCGCACATATATATATATACCTGGGTAAATACCCGGGTATAGCAGCCTCATTTACCCAGAAACTACCCTGTCAATTTTCGAATTACCCTCCGATCTCTAAATATTTGATGCCTTTGTTCATTATTTATATCTGGAACTATAGCGTCGTCAAATTTGCAAGTCTATACTGTGGGCTTTGGAGCAACCGATTAGTTCGTCTGATAGGCACAGTTCACGGAGAATCATCTTATCTAGAGCACATGGCACTAATGACTGAGTATGGCTCCGTCGAGGTAGTTATCGATGATCCCCGTGTGGAGAGAAAATCCAGTCTTGCGTGTGGTTGAGTAATATCGATGTTGAACTCTAGGACGAATGCGCTCACCAAGTGCCGGCTGTTAACGAGCTATATTGTGTATACCCTTTACAATATTCCACTCAACCCACCATCTCTGCACCCCCTAAGTTCTTCACATTAGACTTCTGCAAGCCATTGAGAAGACTCAAACACACATGTCACCTATCTCCAGCTGATCTTATCACTTCCATTTTCGCTTTCCATATTGGGGCTTTCCCTCGGTGCCTATTCCAGCGATGCATGCTTATGGTAGCTCTGACGCGAACAATAAATGAGATATATCCGTTTCAAAAATGCGATAGCTGATTGCAATATTCACATATTGCTTTTAAGTTTAAGCTACAGATCCTGAGAACCATGCGGTAAGACCCGAGCCCTCCTCATCAATTCCGATCAGTCTTATCATGTCTGTGTTGAAGCTCTATGTGAATGTGTCTAAGGATGTGTATTGAATCAATGGTATCTTAGAATGTTCTTCAATATAAAATGATATATAATGAGATTCCAACTTATTTCAAATATTTTGTTCGAAAATTTGATTATTTTTTGTGCTTTGATCAAAATATCTGAGTCCAAATCTTTACAGAAATTTTGGTGATAAGCCCCTTGTTGGACATTATTCTCAACACCTAAAAATATCTATCACAGACACTACAATAAACAGTAATGCTGGACATATAGCGGTTGATTAATGATAATTTTGAGCTGATCTAAATCATTTAAACATGGTCCATATTAACAATAAATTGCTAATTTATTATCTTTTGATAGGTAGGAGAAATGTTTTGACGCCTAGCAAATTCAACGAGAACTGATTTCCAAAACATGACAATAATAAATGTGAACTTTGCTTTCGCTTTAAATTCTTTTGACCTTATCTTTTGAAACTGGAGTTGCTGGTGATTAGATCCAAATTCCAGACAACCCAGAAACTTCAATTGCACATCTCTGCAGTATGAAACATTCTATCATGCAATATTTGCAATTCCTATCTTCAAATATATCGGATGCTAAAAGTTCGAGTCCCTCATTGACCAAAGACTTTCAAGGTCATAAGAGATGAAAACATGGATGAAGACAAGCGGTTTCTTCTGAAGGAGAGCAGTCCTCTTGTAATACTGAAAATCGTTTGGTACGATCACTGCAGTTCCAGAAAAGGTTATGCGCACATATATATACCTGGGTAAATACCCGGGTATGACAGCTTCATTTACCCAGAAACTACCATGTCAATTTTAGAATTACCTTCCGATCTCTATGGGCACGGATAAGCTCAAGCCGTGATCCGTATCCGCGGATAGGGTTTTTAAGACTCTCCCTATTCGTCATAGTTAAGGCTATCCGTACGGATAGGGATATGATGCTAGGTACTTTGTCAAAACCTTTTGAGAGCTAATTTCGCTGTTTTACTACCCTGGAGATCCTTACAGGTCTAGTTAATTAGATCATACTTCATCATTACTTAGCACTTACACGTAACATAAGCTTACAATCTCTAAATATTAGATGTGTTTTGAGGTTAGACGCTGATCCCTTCAGGTTGCGATCTCGATATCAAACATGCGAACACTTGGGAACTTGACACTTGATATGTCTATCTTCCCTCAATTTTCCTGTCGTGTGCCGATACTTCAGGCCAGTCGATGTTG
>PPNS03000037.1:0-103410 GCA_003708225.3 Williopsis suaveolens | reverse complement strand
TGCTCCAGAATTCACTGTTTAGTGTCAACCGATCAGTCTTCAGAGTAGCGAGTGCTAGGTAGAAATCCCCCGGTCCCAAATAACTTTTCAACTAAGACTAGGTTTTTTCCGTAATTACAATGGCATAAAATGGAAATAACCCCTCAGCTCCTGCTATCAAAATAAGTTCTACGGTTATGAGAATAGCATCATTGGATAGCTAAGTATCTGTTATGGTAGTGTATATTTTTATAAACCTCTGGAGACCTCTCAAAATACTATAAAATGCCAAAAAAGGAAATTATTCGAACGAATATTCGAATCGAATGTCGAATACAAATTTTTTATTCGATGACCATCCCTAAAAATTAGAATGGTATAATAAAAATAGGATTATTTTCCGTCTTCTTCTCTGGTATCAATGACATATCTCTCATAGAAGTGGAAAGTTTCGAAGCAGACTTCGATCATGATGAGGATGATAATGATCCATTCTAATCTTGTACCTTTTTCCTCATTTAAGGTCTGCATCAAGGCACGAGATTCATCTGTAGCATAGTCCAACTTCTTGTTCAGGATAGAAATTCTTGGTGTGATGTCCAAAATGTTTGACACAGCTCTATAGATTCTCTCCAGGTGAGGTTCACTCCAATAGAGATCTGGAATCTCGATCAGCTCAGAATATAAGTTCAGTTTACCTCTGAGGAGGAACAATCTTCCCGTAGATCTCAAGAGGTCCTTTTCTGTTATACTGAGTTTCTTACCAAGGCTCAGATTCTCAGTGATTTTTCTCGTCTGTGCAATGTGTCTCTCTAGAGCATTCTCCAATATAGCTAATCTTGTAGATCTAGATAATCCACTTGAGAAGGCCGCCTTATCCAACAATGCTTGATCCTTCTGATCAGTATTGATAATAATAGTCTCAGTGATCAAGTGGCTCTCTTCCTCAGTTTCCTTGACTTCCAAAAAGTCCATATCTTCTGATTCTGGGTAATCATACCTGGTTATCATTGCGTCGTTGAACAACGGAAGAATCATGGTCTCCATAGTTTCTTCATCTACACCCCATCCAACAACAGTACCATTCTCCAGGATGAGGACGTCATTCGTATCGTTATACTTAAAATATAGGATCTCATCAGGTATAAGGACCTGAACACCCAGGGTATTTCTATCGAGGATCTTCCCCAAATCGTACTGTTCACATGCTGTGAGAGTGGTCACTGGTTGTAGTGGGTATTGCTGCTGGAGCTTCTCTAATGTGTCACTGCCCTTCTTGAGCCATGATGATCTCTTTGTGCGACGTAAGATCTGGGAATTTGTTTGACGTACAGTCTTTGGAGTTTTCGAAAGCACGGCACTCTGGGATAAACGAGCGGAAGTCGTTATGGACTTTAAGGATAGTGTGAGAGGGGAGTGAGCCCTCCAGTTGAGCCTTAGTAGAGGTAACATGGCCTCTCGTAAATTGTGAGATATGGCTTGTTGTGGCTCGAAAGAGTAGTCAGTCAACAGAGCTATTATAAGCCGCGGTAGTAATTCACCTGCTGCTCCAACCAATACTGCCTGCGCTGAGTCAGTGCTGACGTTAACATGCTATTGTTTTTAGTGTGCATACCAGGCGTTGATCATTTATTGCCGAAGATATCAAATTAGACTAGAGGTTAATTTATCAGGCCAATGACGTCATCTCCTTTATGGTTGACTCTTGAGGGGAAGTGTCCAGAAGTGAACTTCCCTTAAAAAAGTTTCTTGGTGTGCTGTCTAAGTTGCGGCGCAGTGAATAGATATACTCAACAACACGAGCGTTTGGATCTCGATATGCAAATAGTTAAGCGAAGTAAGAAGCAGCATCAAATCTGAACCGCCTCCCTGTGAAGAAATTGACTCCACAAAGTTCGAAGGTCTGGGCCATTACCAACTCTACAATCCCAAAACGCTCCAGATTCCAAATGGTGTATTCTACAGCGTGAAGCGGTTGTTCCAAGTTTTAAATAAGTTTCAAATTCCAACCTGATGCGGCTCTGGTGCGGCCCTGGTCTATTTACTCTTTACCCTTTTGAGTATTTTAATTAGGTACTTGACACGCGCCCGAAGATCTAGCCACGAGGGTAATTAGACACCGTTGGTTTTCTATTCAGAAGTGTAGTAATGGCGATCAAAGCAAGGGACACGGTACAGGTTTTTCTCCCAGTATTGCGTATGCTGTATACATAATACACTATCTATTCTCTCGTCGGCGCATAGAACACCAAATCCTCCCTATAAATAGCCTATTGTTTTGGTTTTCGGAATTTTTTTTCTCCCAGCCATGCGCTGATGGGCAATTCGCGCGAGCGCTTTTGACTGCAAGACGTCACTCAGTCGCTATAAATATCTAATTAGGTGCCACATCTTCTTCTCTTCTCCTGGAGAGAGTAATTCATTTTAATACATCAAAACCTTTCCCCAAAGGCACGCCGCTAGCTATCCTATTTCGGTAAGTATATTATGTCTCTTGTCAGCGGCCCAGATCATTTGAAAACTAACAACAAACCAAAATAGCGACGACGGGAGAGAAAAAAAAACACACGTCGACGGCAAATTTCTACTAAACAGGAAGAACCCGCCTTTTGAAGTAATCAGAAACCGAAACAAGGAGATCACCCCTAATCGATTCGTCTCCTCGATAACTTTTAAACATTCACTTTACACAACGAACAAGATCGCTGTGAAGTTTTCTTTCTTTACTTAATTAACCGCCCCCATCAGTACAACAACCAGATCAAATCATGTGTGGTATCTTTGGTTACGTCAATTACTTGGTGGAGAAGAGCAGAGGTGAGATCTCTAGCACGTTGATCGAAGGTTTGCAAAGATTGGAGTACAGAGGTTATGATTCCGCTGGTTTGGCCATCGATGGTGACAGGCCAAACGAGACCTACATCGTCCGTCAAATTGGTAAAGTTGCTGCCTTGAAGAAAGAGTACGAGCACAGAGATTTCAACAACGATGCCACTTTTGTCTCCCATGCCGGTATCGCGCACACAAGATGGGCAACTCACGGTCAACCAAAAGTGGCCAACTGTCACCCACAAAGCTCCGATGACAAAAATGAATTCGTGGTTGTCCATAACGGTATCATCACAAACTATAGAGAATTGAAAACACTCTTAGAAAATAAGGGCTTTGTCTTTGAGTCTGATACTGATACTGAGTGTATCGCCAAATTATTCAAGCATCTCTTCGATACAAACCTTAAAAATGGTAACGAACCAGATTTCAACGAGTTGATGAAACAAGTGGTATTCGAGGTTGATGGTTCCTACGGTTTACTGGTCAAGTCTGTTCATTATCCGAATGAGGTTGTTGCCACCAGAAGAGGATCTCCATTGTTGGTTGGTGTGAAGACAGAAAAGAAGTTGAAAGTCGACTTTGTTGATGTTGAGTTTCCAGACGTTCAAGATGAATTGAACTCTACCCAGATGGAGAAGGACGGCTCGCAATTTGGTTTGTCACCTGTTGCTCAAGGTGACTCCGGCTTGAGACACTCTCAATCTAGAGCCTTCTTGTCTGAGGATGGTATGCCACAGCCAGCAGAATTCTTTTTGTCTTCTGACCCAGCTTCTGTTATCCAACATACAAAGAAAGTGTTGTTCTTGGAAGATGATGATATCGCCCACATTTACGATGGTGAGTTACACATTCACAGAGCAAGAAGAGATGACAATATCTCTGCCACTAGATCTATTCAAACTCTGGAGATGGAGTTGGCTCAAATCATGAAGGGTCCATACAAGCACTTTATGCAAAAAGAGATCTTTGAACAACCAGAGTCCACCTTCAACACCATGAGAGGGCGTATCGACTTCCAAAACCACATTGTCACCCTTGGTGGTTTGAAGTCTTGGTTGACTACCATTAGACGTTGCAGAAGAATCATCATGATTGCCTGTGGTACTTCTTATCACTCTTGTTTGGCAACTAGATCTATCTTTGAGGAATTGACAGAGATCCCAGTTTCTGTGGAATTGGCCTCTGACTTCTTGGATAGAAGATCTCCAGTCTTTAGAGATGATACTTGTATCTTTGTTTCCCAATCTGGTGAGACCGCTGACTCTTTGTTGGCTTTGCAGTACTGTTTGGAGAGAGATGCTATCAGTGTTGGTGTTGTTAACTCTGTTGGTTCCTCTATCTCTCGTCAAACTCACTGTGGTGTCCATATTAACGCTGGTCCAGAGATTGGTGTTGCTTCCACTAAGGCCTACACTTCTCAATTTATCGCTTTGGTTATGATTGCTCTTTCACTTTCTGATGATCGTGTCTCCAAAATTGCACGTCGTCATGAGATCATTGATGGTCTACAAGAGATCCCAGGACAAATCAAGAAGGTTTTGTTGCTGGAGGAGAAGATCAAGAAGCTCTGTAACGAGGAACTTGCTGACCAGAGATCCCTTTTGTTGCTCGGCAGAGGTTACCAATTCGCATCTGCTCTTGAAGGTGCATTGAAGATCAAGGAAATCTCTTACATGCACTCTGAAGGTGTTCTTGCCGGTGAGTTGAAGCACGGTGTCTTGGCTCTTGTGGATGATCAATTACCGATCATTGCATTTGCTACTCGTGACTCTTTGTTCCCTAAGGTGATGTCTGCTATTGAACAAGTCACTGCTCGTGCCGGTCGACCAATCATTGTTCGTAATGAAGGCGATGACAGTGTTAACGTTCAGACTTCTTTGGCTACTTTGGACGTCCCACAAACCGTTGACTGTTTACAAGGACTGTTGAACATCATCCCATTGCAGATGATGTCCTACTGGTTGGCTGTCAACAAAGGTGTGGATGTTGATTTCCCAAGAAATTTGGCTAAGTCTGTGACTGTTGAATAATGAGATTGATATGAGTTTCTTTCTGTGCTTTTTTATAGATAGAGAGCATCATTATTGTCTTAATCGCTCTTTTACTTTTAGTTTATTTCAGGTTTACCCATCGAAGCACCTCATCAGCTCTTCTGATTTGAGGCTTGTTATATCCCAGTATTGATTTTATCTCCATTTGTGTGAAATATTGAAGTTGTTCTTTGAATTGGCCAACCCTGTACATGCTATTGTAATTTCATTTGATAAATCCATTATAGGCGTTGGGAGCCCTTATGCTATCTATTGCATGGAAGCCCAACATTTACTAGCGAATGCAAGTCGGTGGATAATCAACAGCACTCTGCAGACCTGAGGCCTGTTTCATTCTGACACTAGTGCAATACTCCGTTGTAGGGACTTGAACATTAAATAATTTAAATTTAATGGATGAAACCATTAGTATGCACTGTGGATTTTCAAGATCATAATTCAACTTTGGTCAACAGAAGACTCTACGAATCCATAGCCTGCAGGGCTTCTACCAGTTCATATGTACTAAAGCTTGATCTTGAACTTTTAAATTCATGGGCTACAGACTACAGTTGTCCAGGTTGCTCGAACAAATGTCTCATTCTACTCGAAGAAGACAGGATGACGCGATTCCAAGAACAACAAGGTTTGGAGATATTGCAGACGTAGATCTTTGTATCCAAGACTATCAAGACTCGGAAGGACCTTTATAAACATATCAACGATATTGGTATCAGCAGAAAGACCCTTTAGAATTTAGTATTTTCAGAAGATCACATGCCAAACGCAATCGTATACTTTCGTCCATGTCATTACCTCTTATGGTCCTACGAGTTAATGACTGTATCTGTATCCTATTATCTAATGTCTTTGAGAATATCAATTTGCAAATATGGTATCATGATTCATCGTGTATAATATTCAAAATCGACCTCCATTTTGAACTATTGTAGTATATTTTATCAATTTCTCGAAATTGTTACTGATTAAATCTACCGAGCATAACTTCAGACTTATTTTATTTTGAAACCAATAAATTGAAAATAATACATGTTGAAATATTTTAATTGTATCCGAAACCGTAACAAATCAAACCAGTATATTCTTCGAAATATTGAAGATTGTATTATAATGATATATGGGCTAACAGCTCTGTCCAGACAGAGAGTAAAAGTTTTGTAACCTGTGACAGATCTCCCAACCGAAGATCTTCTTCACACATCAAAATAATAGAGCAATTTTCTGCAAAAGAGCTGGGGTATGGAAAATAAAATATACGTTTTGGGTGTGATGAGGGGTATGGTCCATTACATCAGAGTTGCTACTTTGTAAAGGCTTTGGACAGGCTTTGTGCCTCTCTGTGTTGACAATCAGCAGCTATGAGTGGCCTCGGGCTCCGGGTAGCCCGCACCGCAAGTGGAGCAAAATCTTTCGACGCGCTTAACTTCTGGTTTCAATCTGTGCCATGCAGGCGTATGTACGACTAATTGGGAAAACAGGTCATCGTCACTGCTTCATCGTATACAAGGTTGCTGCAGTTTCAAGCTGTCAAAAGAGAGGGTAGTCCGTCATCGTCAGAGGAGCATTGTCTTGGCATATTGAGAAAATTGGATCACGTCGAGCACCAACATTGATTTGCCGCTTGCGCACAGCTGTAGCACGTAGTACACAAGATAAGAATGTTTCTGAATATCAGGCAACTCTTCTCACAGTAACCCTGCCTTTTACTTCCCTTCGAGACCTATCACCTTTACATATGAATGGATTGATGTTTTCAAGCTTTGCAAAAGGCTGCAATATGATAAGGGCTTTTATGAACCCCATACGGTAGAGCCAATTTTTGTGCTTTGCTATATCAAGTACTTGTTGATAGCATGTTATTATGTATCAGTTTTATGCTGGCTAATTATTGGTGCACGTTTTACCTCTTCGCCTTATACGGGAAGCATGATACGCACACACCTTGCAACTAGTGATTACACTCTACCGAGTATGGTTTATGGCAGCAGTTGAAGCATATTATAACAAATTGGCGACACAGCAAAGTGCACTGTTTTCTTCGATTCTGATATGTATGTACATATGTGTGCGTGTAATGATTTTCACCAGGAACAGGCATTGCTACACGACTTGAGCCAATGAAACAGCAGATGAAAGTATCATGCTCGATTTCAATCAAGCGTAAGAACTCATCAGTGTCACGTTCACATAGCCTTTTATAGCTCCCAGGCTCTAATTACTGACTGCGTATTCTAGTATGGGAAAGACTATACAGTAGGAGTAGTAGGGCGTTCTTATACTCCACGATTTAGGTGTCTACTAAGCTCATTGGGTCTGCAGTAGGGCCGAGGGCCTTCATGATATACATTACATTTCGTATGTACGGGACTTGCAGGAGGCTTGAAGCGCAACCTTAGAACAATCATCTGCCGATATCTCGAACATCACTGTTATGGAATTAAACCATAATATATCTCTAACTTTGAGTCATCTCAGTTCGCGACGTGCTCATGAAGCGTCATTCCGTTGGTAAACATGGTTGGTTTAAAAACATCATTTGTATTCTGCCATTGAACTTTACAAATTAACTCAGGAAATACCTGGGGAACTCGAATCTCGAGCCTAGAATTTCCATCCCATAATTATGTGGCGATCATATACATAACAATTAAGAGCGACCCCTTAAGACGTAATACAAACTTGAAAGACAATTGTAGTTGCTTAATATTATAAATCACTGGGTAGTTTCCTGATAATCTAGAATTTTCAACAGTCGGATATTTTATTATATCTGGACACTTTGCTCTAATGCACGCCATCTGGGAGACCTTATTAATGTATTTCTGGAATTGAGTTCATCCCTTCGATAAACCAGAAAGATATAAGTACAGTGTACTTCATATCTCGAATCTCGATATATATATGGCCAAAAGCTTGTTGTGATATGGGAGTACAGAATCTGGACCACTTCATCTAACTTCAATTGTCTAGAACTATTGACGTGTGAACGCGGTCCAATTTTTAACTTTCAGGCTGTCACCTATCACATATCACGCAACCATGATTCCATCTCAATTACCTTTTACAATATTATCACCCGCGAAACCTGTAGATTTCTTCAGGTTACCTATTGTCTGGATTGCCAAATGTGTTGTTTCCTTTTGTGTTGATGAGCGCTGGGAAACCTCAACTAACTCGGCTGGCAGACGAACAAAACAGGTACTCACAAAGTCTTATGATCTGCTCCAGAAGGTTCAAATTCATTTCAAATCCATTCATGGATTGTAAATCATTAGTAGCCCACATGGCCTGAATCCTTTGGACTCAGATACGTTTACTGCTCTCTGTCGTATTTAAACCTTCCAACTTCGTGAATCATTCATTGATTGCATGTTTGGAAGTTTAGATTCTGGCCAAATAAGGCAGGGCACATATACCATTCCAGCCCGGAAATCACGATGAGTTCTAACTTACTCTGTCTAGTGCATGATTCACCATCAATCCATTATGGACAGTCTCAGATTGTGATGAAACAAATGGTATCTTGCCAACTCTTTGCACTGGCACTTCACGGCTGGTTCTTTGTCTCGAAAAATTCAACACTTGTAATTTCAGCGTGCGTCATTATTCACTGAAGATATTGATACTTCTTCGAAATCTGCAGTGCTCCTTCCTATTGAGGGCCAGGACCGGATTGCGGTCGGGCGGTTTGCTGAGATAGAATTTGATTCACATAAACGCAATCTCACATACGCAACCACACATATGCAGGAGCACAGATGGGTGCAGTAAATTGTAACGTACCATGACTTTTGGGCGAAATTTTATAAGGCGTTCTGGTGTGTACAGCGTTGGTGACAGCCTGAGATGTGTATATATAAGATCCACGAACCACTAATTGTAAGCATCGAGATTAATTACAGTAAAGACAAAGTGTCCACTGTCTACAATAAAATCTCAAAACGCTTCCTTCAGAAATGGAATCCAATGCATTCTTCTTGGAGGGCTGCATAGCTGACTCTGTGAGAGTGCCACTGAGCAACGCCTCAAGAGGATCGCAGATGGACTTTCACAACAACATAATTAACAGCTGCGAGAGTACTGGTGGCTTTCAGAGTGATGACTTTGTCCCTCTTGATTTTGCAGAACTCGAGTTCCAACAGCCTTGCGCACAACCACATTTCCTGTATGATCAAGAACCATATTTTTCCTCTTTATCAGTTTCTTCAGAAGGGAGCTCAATCAAGGTGACACCAGAAACTTCACAAATCAGGTCTAGTCAAAAATCTGCCTGGACTTCTGAGCTTTCTAATGCAGTAAGAACTCCAGCTGCTTCGATTCCAACTCCACGTCCAGCACGTTCCGCGAGGGCAAAGGCCAGGGTCAGATCTGCACCCAACATCTGGAGGTCTCAGCAGACACAGCGTGGCCCTATTCCTGCTACAAGGCCTGAGCGAACAGTTGATCCAAAGACTGGTGATGAAATCCTCTCTTTCTCATATTCACGGGAAACCGTTGTTACGATTTTCGTGGTCAAGTATCCTTTTCAAGGTGTTGATACGCAGACATTACCTGAAGACTTTCTAAGAACTAACTGTGTATATCCAAGAGCAATGGCTCCTCCATATGAGTATTCTGGCAAGAGGGAAAAGTATGAACGTGATTGTAATATTATTGGTTGGACTCTGGCTTGGTTCAACCCAAAGATCCGTGGCCACAGAGGTATCATACAGAGAGCGGTGGATTCATGGCGTAACACCCGGCCTGATAAAACAATGAGAAGCAGAAAAGCTAGACGTGAAGGAAAAGAGCCTAAAGGGGTATTTTAAGAGAAGCTGGTCTCTGTTTGAACATACTTATGCTATCTCTTTAATTTTTTGGTGTTAAGACAGGCTCAGAGATTACACGTCACTGGTGGACGAGAGCCTGTGCCAGTGTTCACTGGACAAAGTAAAGTCAACTCTAGAAACTGTGCTACATCATTTACCTTGTAGTATCTGATCACCTCTTGGAAAACATAATTACTAGAGCTACCAATTGATCATAATAGGGTCCTAGATTTCCTTAATTATTCTGAGCTCAGAGAATACGTCATCATTAAGACCTTGACGCATTTCAGCTTTCCGAGTGATAGTCGTACACTGTGACACCTGCAGGCTACACTGTTGCAGTTTACTTTGACTCTTGAGGACTAAGGCTTATTTAGGGATTCCTCTACAGCCGCTATAGCCTATTATTCCACAATAGTATTATGAATGCCAGGAAATTTCAAATTTGCAAAGTCAATATCCCCTGCCCCTTATCTACTTGACTGAAGCTTTAACAGTTTATATATTATAAAATTAGACTATGATAAAAGACATTGTCACGCTGTACACCTACCTATACTTTCGTAATTTCTCGTTAAAATTCTGAGTTCTCAGAGACCTCTGGCCCCATGTAGAGGCGAGGGCCGAGGCACAGACGTTTGGGTCTTGACTCTTGATATGTTCGGTATTTGAAATTTGATCAATTGATCAAGTGATAAGTTATTCATTTATGTTTCATGGATTCATCTCGTATGTGTTCAGGAGTTGGTTTGATTTTCAAGTGATGCTCCTGGAGTCTCAATAACTTTAGGAGGACATCGACCTCTGGCGATAGAAGGCGTATCTCAGTACTCAAACCTTTGGAATAGAGGTAGATCTCTCTACTGTATGTCAGAGATCAGAGATCTTAGATTGAGATGTTTCGGGGATATGCTTCGAAATTTTCAAATATCACAAAAACATAGAACAGAAAGGGTTCAAATTTGAAATTTCAATTTAACTAACAACCAATAAGTTATAAATAATAACCCAAGCTCAATACAACATTCGAATTGGCGGCCAATCTCTTCGTTTTCTACTCAAAGTTCCGCCCACACAATGCATTCGTTACGGGCCCCGGGGTCATTGCGCAAGCTACGGTATGGGGTTCGCCGAACTTCTCGGCAGCTGAAATTCGCGAAATTTCGCGACAGCCGGTCACTTTTGAAACGGTGTGTGGTTCATTAGAAGTATAAACAAGGCAGGATATCAAGAAGGCACCATCGCTCTGACTGTGATTACACGATAGAAGCAATTCAGGACCGATTTGCACTTTGCTTCTGCTGCATCACACTCTTCTGAGTTCAATTCGATCCAGTTCGATCCCCATAGTGGAAAGATCATTTGAAGAGACACAACACGCCCCCCTTCACAGCAACCATGTTCTCCAAACGTAAGAGCCGCCCTCAAAGCGTTATTCCACCGCACGACGTATGTTGCAATCACATTCCTTCATATCATTGAGCTTATTACTAATATCTCATCTCTTTAGCCAGGTAATGCAAGTGCAAATGCCCTTGCGGCTGCATCAGCTATTGGCCAGGCCATGAAAACTGGTACTCCAATCCCACGATCAAATTCATTACAACGCACATCGTCCCTCCAAAGGGCATCATTCGCATCTAGAGCTGGCTCATTTACAGGGCTCTCTAACTCAGGGTTTCAACCATCCAAGACGAGGTCACAAAGTCTGTCAAACAAGCCAAGTGCTACTTCTACTAGGCCAACCCGTGATTTGAGACCAAGCAATAAACCAAAGACGATAAAGAAGCACATTCCAGGTCCATATGGGCTAGTTACTATTGAAATACCGATTGAGGAGGAAGAGAAACGCAAGGCTGCCCAGAAGGCAACTTCGAAAAAAGCACAGAGCTTGGTGAGAACTAAACAAAGGTTCAGCTCTTTTGATCAGAGTAGTATCAAGTCCGACAGATCTGGAAATAGAAAAGCCATGTTTGTCGAGGAGTTGAAAGAGGTGGACGAATTGACAGAGACAGAGTTCACTCCCGAATCGCAGCAGAAGACCCCAGAAGCAGCTACTGCTCCTGAAGCTGTTGTTTCCGATACTTACAGGAATGACAATGACAAATTCTCTGATGATCAAGTTGATGATCAAGTTGTTTTGAAGGACTTAGCACCTGAAGAAATCGAGAAAGTCAGCGAGAAGGAACCAGAGGAACTTAGAACCCAAAAGGATGCTGAGAAATGTAAATTGGCGGAAGTTCCACCGGAGGTATCAGTCGTGGAACAAGGGGTGTTGAGCAATAATGTTGGTTCACTAAATGATCTTGATGGTGAGTTCGTTGACCACTACGCAGACGCTCCATCAACCGCTAAGTCTTCTGATACTCTGAACCTTGCCCAATCTTCAGTAACTACGGAAGAGACAGAGGAGACAGAACTTGACGAAAAACATTCATCGATGGCACAAACACTTCGTCAAACTATTCCAAATGGATACGTTAATAGTCATGATCTGGAACAGGTGGATGATCGTCGTTCCAGCATTTACTCGTCTGAGTCTGAAGAGGTACCAGCACGATCTTCGAAGCGTCAATACTTATCACCGAAGAAGTCTGCGTTGAAATTTAAAGGAAGTTCATCTTCGATCAACTTGACAAGAAGCAACTCAAATAAGAACAACGCGGCAAGTGAAGCGTACTTATCACTCACCACTGCTGAGAACACACGTATCAATGCTCTCAATACTGGCACTTCCACTCTCAGTCGCTCACCATCCAGGGTCATCAAGACTGAGAAGCCGCTTAACGGTAAAGCAATGTCGGAAATTCATCACCCACAGCCCAGAGTTAGCCAAAGCCAAGGTTCAAATCCCCAACCACAAAGGGCAAGACCTGTATCTACCATCGAGTCTCCTTCAAAACAGGCCAATACGGCTCGCAGACCAATGTCTACTATGAGTACCCCTCCAGTTCGTCAACAGCAGCAACCTCCTAAAGCTTATCAGAAGCCGAAATCGTCAGCTGGAACTGCAGCTTTAAACGCTACTCGTAAGCCAGATCGAATTCCAGCACAACCGGAGCGTAAATCTTCCTTTGAGAAGGAACGTCCTCGTGATTCACATGCAGCATTTAAGAGAATGTCTCTCAGAGATCCTTCCTTTAGTCCACATCCTAAAGCTGTCGAGCCTCAGATGGGTTATTATCGTAACCAAGCTGTCCGGGCCAATGGGGCCCAGACTTTGCAGCAACAGGAGGGATACGTCCAGCAACAGGGTGAAGAACTTCCTCAAAACTTCTCCTCATTCAGGTCTCGCTTCGGCGATTCTGATTCCGACTCTGAGTTTCCAGTGGTGGCCCCAGCCCCCAAATTCATGAAT
This sequence comes from Williopsis suaveolens, assembly GCA_003708225.3. Taxonomy (NCBI): domain Eukaryota; kingdom Fungi; phylum Ascomycota; class Saccharomycetes; order Phaffomycetales; family Wickerhamomycetaceae; genus Williopsis; species Williopsis suaveolens. The sequence goes on along the minus strand of PPNS03000037.1, from coordinate 90,382 downwards.
GGCAACACCTTACGCAAACCAAATTCTTCGTATACACTACGCTCTGCATCACAGACCACAGCATCACCTGCAAAGTCGGTTCCAGATTATAGAATGACGAGGTACTTCAGTGAAAGTGAGGCTGCTCGCTCCCAGCCTAAGGAGGAGAAGGAGCCAAAGAAGAGATTTGGTAAGTTGAGACGTTTATTTGGTAGATCCGATAAATAAAATGGGACTTTATGGTTTTTATGACGTTCATTCGTAGCACTTGGTAATGATAATCATAAGTGGAATCCCAAGATTTTGACAGATCATAGGCTACTTTTGTTCTAATTTTTTTTTGAATTTGGAGCTAATATCAATCAAATGTACGAAATATCTCAACAAGCATCTGACTGCGGCCGGAAAATGAGTATATCTGTATAGCTGTTTTCAAATCAATGTTCAAACTCTATGAGATCGTCACCGGCATTATTGCTCTGTCGATGTAGAACTTTCAAATCTTCACCTCTTTGCTCATCTTCATTTCGTGAACCCATTGGAACATCCCCAAGAACGGTAAGCTCTGCATTCTCCAACACGTCACCGTAGTCATCATGAGGATCAAAGTCATCTTCATCCTCCTCCACAAGCGTCGTAGCCCTGCTCTTTGATTCGGTCGAATTTGAAGTAATGGATTGAGCACTTGTTGCTGTGGAGTCCATACGACGGCGAACCTGAGTAGCAACACGACGGCCATCAGCAATGAGACCATCAAACATGTCACGTAAGACACCATTCTTGTTTGTGACAGTGATTGAACGATCGGTATGGACCAAATCAGGTAATGTCTTAGCAAAAAGTTGTTCATAGGTCTCATTGGCCAAAATTACCATCCGGAAAGTAGCAAGGTTCATTGTTAATGGATGATGTGGATCAAGTGCAAGATTGGCCTTAAGCTTCTCAGCATCTTTGGAAGATGGCATGTCAACAAGTTGAGGTTCTTCAACAGGCTGTGCATACTCGAAAGCACGCTGGATGAAGTCGGACGCTGCAGACAAATAGCGCTCGCCCTGTTCACGCTTGAAAGTCTCCTTGTCAATGGCAACCTGAGAAGGAAGAATGATGTCATCTGAGGACGTCTGTTGCTCCAAGACTTTATCGGCAACATATGACTCGATAGACTTGGTTGTGAGTTGGTCTAGCACAAGCCCATCTTGAAGAGGCTTTGTGATGTAAAGCAAACCTTCTGAGATCTGGAGAATGCCTTCGCGGTCGACTTGGCCTGTACCATCTTGGTCATAGAACGAGAAGAAATTTGAGATGGCCTCCATGATATCACGGTTAACCAGATTGTCTAATCCAACAACAACATCTGTAAGGGTCAGCTCACCCTGGCCAGATTTGTCCCAAGTATTAAAAAGACGATGTAGGAAGTCACCCTCATGGTAGTTGTACTCTTCATCCGTTAAAACCCAATCACAGAATCCTGAGAGGAACTGTTTCAGAGTTTCAAAGTCCATAGATGATTTACCAGTACCCAAACTTGTCTTATGCGATTGAATGCATTCGTAGAAACGATCATAGATATTTGATATGTGTTCTGAGGTCAAGTTATGAGTTCTTGGTAAGTTACGAAGCTGTGTTCTCTTCATGAAGTTCTCAATGTTCTTCATGATTGCAGGTTTGTGCTTCTTGTGCTCCTTCAAGATCATATCATCAGTCACGACAGAAAATTCTTTGAACGCAACAATGAGGAGCTCTTGGAACTTTGTAAGCTGTCTAAACTTTGGATCTTTGGAGTTTGGATGTGCAGAATCATCAAGACAAGAGAAATAGTCCTTTATGATAGAGATGAACATACCATCATCATCAATCTCCAAGAGTTCTTCGCCATTTATTCTTAGAACGGCCAATGCGACCTGAAAGAGTGTCTTAGGTCCATGAAGAAAGAAAATGTCAATGATTCTGAATGCAAATACCAACGGCATAGAACTTAGGAACAGTGACAAGAACCAAGGAAGTGACACCACTGATAACTGAATATCATGTTTAGAGATATGGGTCCATAATATTGGCATTGTTTTCTCCACTAGTGCCTCAAATACTTTCTGGTCAAGTAAGGTTCCATACATGGTTTTGGAATAGTATCCAGGGACGTATTTCTCACACAAGATAGACAAGGTCCAGAATGCCTGTTCCTCAGTTTGGAATATCAATAATGCAGCAGCAACGATGTTCATAGCTTGGCAATACCCAAGATCTGGATTCTTCCAAGAATAAGCCGTCAAAACACGACGAAGTCTATCAATACCTTCAGGCGATTGATATGCAGGATATTCAGGCAACGAACGATACAGATCCTTTTCAATCTCCTCAATTGCTAAAGATTGTTGTCCCTTGTGGTCTTCAAGTATTTTCTCATAAGTTCCAAGCTCTTGGAATCTCAAGTACATGGCTCCGGATGTCAATTCCCAGAGCTCACCTCTCAGTCTATTAGGTAACCCGACTCTTACAAGCTTATAGAACATCTTTTGCTTCGAGAGAGTCATATTTCTTCCATTGCGTCTGAAATAGTCATACCATAGCCGGAGTTTGGACTTATCCTTGAGCTTGGCTGGATCACCAGGGAATTTGAACAGCAGACCCAATCCACCGTCCGGGGTTTGCACAGAATCTTTATCAGCACCTGGGGCATTCTTTCTGATGATGAACTCAGAGTATAGAGTATCCAAAAAGGGATCCAATTTCTTTGTGTTCGGAATGTTTGCTTTCAATTGAGCTTTGAGTCTTTGGGAAAACTCTTCTGATCTGGACCTCATTCCAATGAATTGGATCAATACTTTCGTCCCTGAATGTGTGAGGATGGATAAGGCAAAGATGAATGCCTTTGAAGGTATCCGCTCCACTTTCTTCACAGTAGACAAATTCAAGAGCAATACACAACTCTTCTTGTCTACACTGTCCTTAAACACAATAAAATGCTGTGTCAAGTACAACCTTCCAGGGTACACACTTGGACCTTCATCACCATTCTCGACCCTGGAACTGGTATTCTCAGACCCTGGAGCCACAATTAGTAACTCAGCAGGAGTTTCATCCACCACACACTCTGTTTCTGGCAACTTGAACTCTTCACGGAACAGCTCATCCCTTGAGGGTTTCTTCGATCCATCGGGCTTATCAAATAGCGAGAGCGACGAGGCCCTCTCACGCAATTGGTTGAATAACAACATGTGGTAGCTTTGTGGCTCTTTCTGGATGGGCTTCTTTGTTCAGTGTTGTGTGCTCTTGCGTGTTCTTGCTTGTAATTGGTTTTGGTGTCATCCCCCATAGTAAAGACTTGACTTCTTGATTAGGAAGTAGGCGTGTTCCAAAGAAATATATGAAAAGAAATCGTCAGGGCAACGCGCGCTCGAAGAAAATCCCACTCAAAAAGTAAACAAAGAAACCACAGAAGTCTCTTGAGGAGTCAAGGTAGGCAGAAGCACCAGACCATCATCACCTTTGCTCATACATATCACAGCAATGGATCGAGAGTTGGACTTCATTGCCACCAGCTACGCACAACTTAAGTTGTACGGCTCCCCGTTGAAGAGCATCAACATCAATTCGCCCACAAAGACCAGATCATCTCCTGGAAAGAGGTGTGTGCCATTGCTCCGGCCTGAGACGCTAGAGGATATATATAAGCTATGTTCCAATGCTGTTGAACTAGTGATCAACCGCGCCTCTACGACCAAGACTATGGATTCTTCGTATCTACGGCTGGCGTCATCGTGTTTCGCTCAGCTATATGAGATTGATATCCCAACTAAGCGCACCGAAGTGGCAAAGAGGCACCAGACATACATACTGAAGTTGATAGAACTTGAAGGGAGGCTCCATGGTGACTATTCAATTGCAGTTGCTGAAGTGAGGAGTGCAGTCACCAAGAGCAGAAATGATACTGTTCATATCTTCGAAGCATCATCAGATCCATCATCGAATGTGCTGAAGTTGTTCATGCTACAGATTGTATTCAAGATGTTTCAGAAACTTGACTTCACATACTCTGATGAAGTGCTATCCTTCTTTCTCAACGATGAAGCTGTACTTAATATGGACAGTCTTCAGAAATCATCCATAATAAAGCTCATCTTATCTATTGGAAGAATTGGGCCAACGCTTCAGTTCAAATTGTGCATGAACTTGAAGTTCTTACAATACCTACAGCAGTTCAAATTGAAATTTGAGACTTTCATTACAAACATGACCAGAGAGGCCTTTATCCAAGAAATCCAGCAATCGTTACTTTCGTTGAAGATCTACGACAAAGTCCCAAGATACCTTCATAGCTATGCAAAAGTTGACCACTCAGATGCATTTATCACCGCAATTGAGAACATAAGAGTACAGACTTTCGATGAACAGGTTGATTGGGACTTGATCGTTCCGGATGCAGCAAGATCCAACACTATATTGAAATTATTGAGGCTGGGCAGTATTAATCCTGCGTTGGTTGAAACTGAACTTTCTTTAATCAAACGACCAACTCCAGAGCTTATGAGTGAGCTTGGTGAATACATATTGAAATATCTTCTTGTCAAGAATGATGAACTCACAATGTTATTACTATTTTACGTGGATCACACCTGGTACTTAGATAAGAACGTCAGTGGTGTATTCGATAAGACACTAATGAACATCAAAGAGCTCCCGAACAAGGATGATTTCCTCCAAAGGTACTTCAAGAAACTATGGAGACTTTACTCCATCGCGGGAGATACCAAACGCTTGCGAAACTTATCCAATGTCTCATTTAATCTTAAGCTTTGTCAGCTCTCATTGCTAATTGAGAGGGATAACTTTTATCAATCACCATCAACTTCAGATATTCATATCAAGTACAAGAAGGCATTGAAGCTTTTTGTAAACAAGCCAATTCAGGAGTCTATCGTTACTGCTACCATCTTCGACGACTATTTCTTATCTCGCTTGGGCCCAACACTCCTTGAAAGGTTAGATGTGTTTGATCAAAAATTTGGATGCAAATTGGTGTTCTCCAATGTATCGCGCTTGCCAGTTGCTGATTTATCTCAAGAGAACCGCGCGATCGTGTTTTCAATTGCGACAAAGTATACCACTGTGGACTTTTCGAAGTTCTACGAAAGGCTCGATATTTCAGATCCCATTCTTCAAATGCTCTGCGGTATACATTACCCGGATATCCCCGGTGTGAAGTTGACGAAAAGCTCAACTGCCATGTCAACGTCTGCTGATCAATTGATAAAGTGCTTCTATTACCTCTCAATGGAACTGAGGACAAGATCCACTCTAAACATAATCAAGATCTTGAATCTTTATCTCAATAGTTGGATCTCAAGAAACAAGTACGGCTTGACCTGTTTTGAAATATCATTCATTCAATCCTTGGTTTCGTATTTAAAGTTTATCAACTTCCAAAAGTTGTTGAAGAAGCTATTATCATCTCTTGAGAAGTACAAAGCATTCAAAAATGAAGAATTCAATGAATGGTTGAAATTTGAGGAATTGGAGAACATTTTAAACTTGAAGGAGATCTTGAGCCTTTCTCCTCAAAAATTCGATCTTAATATGACTGAAGACTCATTCCTCAACAGAGCAACATATTTGTTGAAGGTATTGCCTTTCAAGTTGTTAAAATTAAAATACTTCCTAACAAACTATGATCAAGAAAGATTGACAGAAGCCGCAACTGACATCTACATATCAATTGAATCTTGCCCAACTCTATTCAGTATCGACAACAAGGAGGGCTTTCCAAGAGATAAGTTCGTTGAAATGTTGGCTCTTCTTGTTACTCTTATGTACTCCAGATCCAAATTCCTATGGGTGAGAGGTGAGCATATGCAATCAGTGACATCGGCTGTGGCTGCAATTCAGCTTTCGAAATCTATTTTGAAAAGCGATCCTGGAAACCTACTGATGATTGAAAAAATGAGCTCTTGCTTCAGAAATGTGATCAACACACTTATCCATCTTGGTTTGTCAAAGGATTCAGATTATTACATTGGCGAGTTCAGTAAGTTCAATGTCTCTATCTCGAGTCATAAACCTTTGTACGCCCAGAACTCGTATTTCATAGCCAATTATCTCTACGCAAGTGGTAGACAGGGTGAATGTGAAAGTACTAAGACAGATGCGGATAAGATTTTCGACACATTGAACTTGATCAGTAGAGACGAATCGGGTGATCAGTATGTGGACAACTACAAGTTGATATATTACAGGCTTCTCTCTGATATTTTTTTGAACGATGAGAAGACCATCTGGAATGCTAGATCCAACATCAAATCTTTTTTGACATTCATGGAGAAAGAAGGAAAGATTCTAGCACACGTATGGAAGCTGAATTATGAATATCATTTCAATTCTGATGTTGTTGACCTCACCTTGAACAAGTCGAAGAATCCATACTTGAATGCGATGAACTATATGCTGAATTCAAGAAGGCTTTTCATCAACGCACAAAGCTCTTTGAACATGGATCCATTATACTCGACCCTGGAGGATTCTGCTATGGCTATACCTTCAGTTGTGAAGGAATCTCAGAGTCCACTAGCCCCGCAGACATCTCAGAAAATCAAGTCCAATAGTATGAGGAATGTGAAGAAATCGATCATTGGAATGAGGCAATCTAAGGGGATTGTCATACAGTTACTCTCTGAATTGAGATACTTGGCTAATTACCAACGTAATGAGATACATAGAGTGCTATCACTTGACTTGTTGACTCTATCAAGTATATCGAACAGTTATGATAGCAGTGATAGTGTCGAAAAGTGCGTCTTACTCAACAACCACGTGAAAACTCAACCATTGTTGAATGAGAAATCGATGATATCGATCACAAGTAACACTGGAAAGAGACTTCCTGATTTCACATTGGAGAATCTTTTGTCCACTACAAGTGCTGAATTTGAGAATCCAGATATGTCGTTGGTTAAGGAAAACAACTGGCAAGTGATAAGCATAGATGTCAGTTCCATCAACGATGAGCTCATCATAACCAGACTGGATGATGAACCAAAAATGCTGAAGCTTCCGTTGACTAGACTCTTTGTTAGAACCGGAGAAGACATCAACTTCAAGTTACATGATTGTTTAGGAGATTTGAGAAAAATTATCTCTGAGAGTGACGATACAATGAAGCTGGAGGTCACATCTAAAATTGTTTCACCGGAACAGAGAAAAGAATGGCATGAGACCAGAGCCGCTCTCGATGATAAGTTGTCCACATTGCTTATGAAGATCGAGCACTATTGGATTGGTGGCTTCAAGGGAATATTCAGTCCAATTAAATTTGGAAAGGATGATCTTGCCACATTCAAGAGAAGGTTCTTGAACATTATTCGTGTGAATATTCCAACAAGATCACATAAGAGTCATGGGACGAGATCTGTAGAGATTGATGACTTTGTCGTGGAGCTATTTCTTAGACTTGGTGATCCCTCGACTTTGACTACTACTGAACCTTTGGAGGACTTGATTTATTTTGTTTTGGATATCCTACTATTCCATGGAGAAGAAAATGCTTACGATGAGGTGGATATTGATAACATATACGTCCAGACAGAGACGTTGTTGGGGGAATACTTTGCTTGCAACTCAAATCCGGAGACTTTCTCTCACACGGTGCTCGTCTTAGGGAAAGAGTTACACAGCATCCCATGGGAAAACATACCATGTTTGAGAGAGCAGTCTATCTCTAGGGTACCGTCTGTTAGTCTGCTTGTCGATATGCTGAACAGGTATTGTTCACTTACTGTTGAAAAGATGAGAGGCTCATTCATAGTGAACCCTGGTGGAGATCTTCAAAAAACAGAAGATCGATTCGGCGAATGTTTGAAAGGTTTGCAAAGGGACTTCAAGTGGACTGGTACTGCTGGTGTAAAACCTACCGAGGATCAGTTCAAAGATGCTCTTGAGTCAAATCTCTTCTTCTATGTTGGGCATGGTGCTGGTACAAGTTACATCCGTGAGACTACTATCAAAAATCTTTCGAGAATTGCGCCATCTCTTCTTCTTGGGTGCTCATCAGCTGCTTTGAAGGATAACCATTTCTTGGATCCAAGTGGTACCGTTTTCTCGTATATGATTGGTGGCTGTCCGATGATCCTTGGGAACTTGTGGGATGTTACAGATAAAGATATTGATAAGTTCACTCTTGGATTGTTTAAGAACTGGGGTTTGTTAGGAGAGGCATCGGTTGGTAACATTTGTGACGCTGTGAGATTCTCCCGAGATGAATGCAAACTAAAGTATTTGAACGGCGCTGCCCCTGTTGTGTATGGATTACCTTTGGCACTTCAATGAATAATTTAATGACGCGATTATGGAACATATTAGATCTTTATGTTGGTAGAGTTCTCTCTAATCTGTTCATAGACACCAACCATTTCCTCGAATCCGTAACATGGATATGCAGCTTGAAGGATAAGGTGCATAGTGGAGAGATAATGCTTTAAGAATATTTCATTGTAAGAACCAATGTCCACACCAGCTGACCAGCCATTAGCCAATGGGTAGAAGAATTTCTGTGCATGTTTAGCAAAGCTATTTGGCTTTCTTTCTGGACTTGGTGCGACAAGTTTGCTTGAAATCCATGTAACAGTCCCCTTATCAACGGCGTTTTCCTCATTCTCAATGACCTCTTCTAGCTTTGGCAGTTGGACTTCTTGCAGGAACTTCTGTCGTTGGGGAATTTCCCTTGTGGGGAAGTCAAACCGTGGTTTCTCGACTACCTGATCATCAAAACCCCTTAGTTCTCTGGCACTCAACCCAACAGCGGATAAGATCATCATGCGTTGTTGCAAAGAATAATCACCAGTAAATAGAAGTTCAAACACGTTCGAGATGATTTTCGGATTTGAGACTATTACAGAGATTATGGCATTGAGTTTGAGCTCCTCAAATTTCCCTTCCTCATACTTATTCAAGAGACCTATCAAGACCGCTATGAGTTCTGGAGAATAAAATTCCAACTCTGAACCGAACAAGGCTTTCTGACGGACCAATTTCGTTGTTATATTGAGTAAATGGTTGATTGAAGTTAGGCTACTCTCAGAGAACCTCTTCAAGAGATCACTAAGGAAAACTGGATCCCGCTGCTCGCTATTATCTCCAAAACCGTCCTCAGACTCTTCATCATCGGAATCTAACTGCGTCACTTTACTTTGAGAGACGGTGATGTCCGTAATCGAGCTGATATGCAAAGTTGTGAAGTCAATAGATTCGCATAATTTGACGTGCGGGTTACTCAGCGTTATCTCGTCTTCAATATCAAATTCGATTTCCCCAGATGTCACGTTTTTGGCTATCATCATACCCAGGTTCCTTAACGTCAGGTCGTTAGATGATATTCTTGCAGTGATGGCAGTTAGAAACACCCTTTCTTTGGCCAAACGGTCTAGTCCTGATTTTGGAATGTACTGTAATAGTATGAGGATGAATCTTGTCATTACCTCCTGTTTCAGCGCTGGTGTGTCCTTGATATACGTTTCATCCCCCCAGATTGAGATGAGCCTTGTCGACTCTGCGAACTTATCATGAATAAGGCACCCAACAGCCTGCTGTAGTTCCATATGGTCAATTTCCGTCATCTTCTGTATCACCTGCTTCTCTATTTCAGAGATGCCGAAATGATTGATGATTGACGCAATTGTCTCGAGGTTCTTCGCATTGGTATGGCTCGCCAGATATGGGATCAGGTAATTCACAATGAATTGTCTTTTCTGAAGTTGCGTCATGATCTTATAGGCTGCTGTAATCATCGCAAAGTTCTGTTGTGTCAAAAATGTATTAAAAAGCTTCACTTTTGCCTCTATTGGATGTAACGAAAGATAGGAGAGAATGTAATCTCCTATTGGCTTGTTGTCTTTACTGGCCTCAACCAGTTGTTTGGCCAGAATTGACAAATATTCATCCATCCTAAGTTTGCCCTCAAAAGTCTGGAACACCTTAGAACCGAACATCAAAGACTTGACCTGTTGAAGCTCAATCCTATTACCCTTAGACGAATCGATGAGCGACACCAGTAGCGTTGGGTCCATCAACAGATCTACCGTGAAATGGAAAAAGATCTCATTCTTCGAGATCCTGTATTGACTGAGGACCTGTGAAAGAGCAGCACATGTCTTAAACAAAGTTCGTATCTTCAATCTAATTGTAACTTTCAAACTCTTGTAGACCGGTAAGATGAACTTCAGGTATATGGTTATCACTTGGAGATGCAATTTCAAGGATAATTCCGTACTTATGAGAGATTCTGTCACTCTGTTGATATCATCTTGCGTTGGTGTCTCCTTGAGCACCTCTAGATCTTCTTCTAATGTCATACCAAGAGCTGAAATTAGAGAGAAAACGCACCATTTCCAACAGAAAAGGTATAGAAATTATTAAATGCTAACGCTGCCCCTACCAGGTGGTCTTTTATGGAATTTAAAAAAATCTCTCGGGGGCGATTCGAACGCCCGATGTTCAGATGACTTTGTTGTTAAACCGTTACAGTCTGACGCCTTAAACCAACTTGGCCACCGAGAGGAAGTGATGTTTGAGTGAGTCTCAAGCATGTTTAATATTTGATAAAGTAGAAAAAACTTCAGCACGGGGCTCATCACCATATTTATCATCTTCAGCTAAGAATGCCTTAAAAGTTTCAATTTCTCAATTATTTCGGCCCTTCGAGAGATTTACATGTAACGTTGGTTGAAGATGTTACAGAGGCCGTTTGCAGTCTCTGTAGCCCTTTCTTGAAAGTGTGGTGATGAAATGATGGCCGGAGTATTATGCCCAATAGCCGAACCATAGGTAGTACCACAGACATTGATAGAGCCCAAAAGGCGAAAAGGGTGATTTCTCGTTCTCCTGCAGAGGTGAAAATGTTCTTGAGCCTCTCTACATATTGAGAAAATCACACAAATTTATATAACTCTGCCCTTGTTTCTTATACCTCTTCGCAGTAGGTTAGAGTTCCCTCTTTGATGGAGCGAAAAACTATTTCGATGAGATCAACAACATCGTCCTGGACCCTTGGGGATTATGAAAAGGCTCACCTCGACTATACTGAGCTCAAATTTCGAGAACTCATTCATCCCAAATCGTTTGTTTAGCCAAATGCGCCATATAAAGAACCAGTCTGGGTTCTTCAGTGAATCATCCGAGAGAGCCCATGAACCTTCAACAACACCAAATGGAGGTGGCTCGACGGCTTATCAGAGACTCTGTCAAACAGACAGAGGACGCAGTGAGCCACAAGAGAGGTTCTCCTTCTTCCTGAAGCCAGATGCTCTTCAAAGTGAAGAGATTCATGAGCAGGTCCATTCATACCTGAGTACTTCATTGACAGAAGAAGAAAGAGGACTATCTAAAGTCTACTCCAGTATCCTACGTAATGAGGAGCTTCCATCAAAGGATATGTATACATTCAAAGCGATATGGAGGAAGAGGAAGTCGGAAATGAGCCTAAGAGTGTTGGAGCATCTCTTTTTCACTCAAGGAGAAGCTGACGAACACCGGAAGAAGGCTAAACAGCTCGATGTTGTTACTATAATGAAGGACGCCGTGACTTCTCTGACACCCGTCGCAGATAATGAACAAAATTCAGAGACCTTGAAAGTTCTTGGAAAACATCACCAATCAAGCATTCCAGTCGATGTTTTAAAGTCAATCACGTTACACAAGGCTGAGAGATTGCAATCATTGTTTGCAGAGCTTGAAAACAGCAGAAAACATCACCCAAGATATCAGAACCAGGCCATCTTTGATCAGTTCCAAAAGACTTTGAACTTGGTGAACGATGCTCTAAACGTTCTAATATCAGTCGATATCGAAGCCTTTGAATTTGACACAAAGAAGATCACTGAGATTGGAATCTCGATCTATGATCCATCTAAAGAAGCGTTTTCTTCAATTCCACAATTCACGACCATTCATCTCTTACCGAAGGAGTTCTTGGGTCTCTATAATGGTCGCTTTGTTCCTGATCATAAACGTGATTTCCTGTGTGGTCCATCCATTATTTTACCGTTGAACGAGTGTACAAGATTCATCGATACAATATTTCATTATTTCGTCAACGAAAGGGCCAAACAAGGATTTGGAACTGTTATTGTTGGTCATGACGTCCGTGGTGACTTGAAATGGTTAAGATCTATGAATGTTAAAGTACCAGAAGATATCCCGATCGCTGATACTCAAGATTTGATGAAACTTACAGTCGGGAGACAATCATCTTTATCAAAACTGCTGAAATTTACTAAAATTCCATACAGTTGCCTCCATAATGGCGCTAATGATGCTTATTTCACATTGTTATTCATGTTGCACATCACAGATCCAGTATTTCGACAAAGACATGGCTTGGATCTTCCAAACATCGGCGAAGAGATGGATATCAGCTTAGAAGAAATGAAGAGCACGCCAGTGATTACTAGAAAGCCAAGAAAGTCGAAGGGTGCAGCAGCATTACAGTATCCTACACGGAAATTTGTAACCCACTTAGAAGCTTTAGATTTTGCATTCAACTAGAGCGAGAAGGAGATGCATAGCGAAATAATAGCACGTACATAGAAACCTGTCATAAAAGCTTGTCGTATATTATTACATAGACTCTTCAAAACAACCCTTCTTAATCATCTGGATGTAACGTTGGAATCTTCCATTGAGTTTACCTTCCTTCTCAAGCTTGAGTAGCTGTAAGATACTCAGTGAGCCGACAATAGTCGATAAGGTAAAACTTACGAATATACCAACATCACCACCACAAGAGAGACGATCACGATTCTTTCTGAAGGTAGAGAGGAAGGTAATACGGGCTAAATATGTGAATAGATGGGTTGACCCAGTGTCCTTGTAGAGATAAAACCAAAGACCAGATATCAACCCGTTCAGCCTTGGTGATAATTTCGTAATGAGCAGGCAGTAGGAAGTGATCACTGTAAGAAGTGTAGTGACTGTAAACTTTAAAGTGGGCTTGATACTGGTCTTTGTCAACCTCTTCCATTCTGGTTTCTCTTCAGGGTCTGAAGACCATCTAGATCTCAAATAGTTCACAAGGAGAAAGAAAGGGAAACTCAAACCAATCAAGCCAAAAGACTTCTTCATTATATTCTTCTGCAGTACCCTTGTTAGGCTTGGTTCTGATGGGCTCAGTACACTCAATCTAGCATTCTTATGACCAGGGTTGACTCTAGTCAAGATCACATTGGAGTGTAATAACCCTTTATCGACACGTCTTGTCTTGTGGACATTCATCAAGACATCGATCGTCTGAAACGATTCCTTTGCATACCACGCTGGTGTCTTTTCGATGAAACCAGAGTATAGCGCTTCCAGAGCCTTTAAAGCTGTAATTGGTAGGTATCGTGGGGTGGTAGTTGCAAGATGAAGGATCTCAGAGAAAGAGAGTGGAACAAGGAGCCAGTAGAGGTTATCAAAGTATTTAAGCGACTTTAATCTGTACTCGACAGCCTGAACGAGTGCATATATCACCGCATAGTCTTTTGAATAACCTTCAGGCATCAGGGATAGTGCCAGAGACGAATGAGTTAAGGCAGCCACATCTTCGTTTGCAATCTTTGACTGGATCAATGGCAGCGCGGTGGCCATCATTGAAATAGAAGCAGCATACCTGACGGGACTTATAAGTTCAGAGGATGATAGTCCGATCTTCAGAGGAGCTCTCCGTAGGGCGAATATCTTCTGACAGGAAGCGCTAGCTGCCAATAAACCAAACACAACGAGGAAATTCTTGATGAAGAGACGCGAAGTCCGTGTTTGTAACTTCTTGCTCTCGATCAAGGTCTCGTGGAGGTACAGGAAGTCGTTATTAAAGTTTCTAAGCGCATCAATGATAGATATTCTAACGGATTCATCTTGAATGGGTAGGTTAGATAACAGCCGTGGCAGAGAATTAGACAGTCCCTCAAGGGAGTCAGGGGACGCGATGAATTGTGTGAGGTAAAGTAATAACTTATAGGTCTTCAGCGTGATCTCAGAACCCATTTTCCTTCCCGCAGTTTTTGTTGTTGATCTCTCCGTTCCTTTATTTGTGGGGGTATAGTAGGTTTTTTTTAATCCCGATCTGCGAACACCATCACTAAACAAAATCAGTCACCAGTTTAGGCCATCACCACATCACCACAACAGCGCCAGAAGATGTCACTCTCATCGGAACTTGCCGCCGCAATCGAGGAACCGGATCTCCAGTCCACATACACAGAGCAGAACATCACCTTGTTTCAGCGGATGCTGTCCGCCTGCTCTGGTTCCGTGCTCACATCGTTGTTAGTAACACCTTTCGACGTTGTGCGGATCAGATTACAACAGCAGATGCTTCTGACTCCATCAGAGGAATGCTGTAGGAGACAGGTGTTCTGGAATGATGCCACGAGCTGTGCTGCTGAAGTGTCTTGCACATCTCGCCCTTTGAACGGGACATTGTCGGCACTGGTAACCATCGCACGTTCAGAAGGTCCCGCCACCTTATGGAGGGGCCTCTCACTGACTCTGCTCATGGCTGCACCTGCTAATATCGTTTACTTTACAGGATATGAATTGCTTAGGGACGCCTCGCCCCTAAAGGACCACGGCTGGTTGAATCCGCTCCTATGTGGCTCTATTGCCAGAACCTTTGCCGGAACTACGATCGCACCAATAGAGCTCTTGAAGACACGTTTGCAGAGCATACCTAACTCAAAGAAGAAGGTTCTCGGACCTTTGATGAATGATCTACGCCAAGATCTCGCACAGAGGGGCCCACAAGTTCTATTCCGCGGATTAGCCTTGACTCTATGGAGAGATGTCCCATTTAGTGGAATCTACTGGGCATCATACGAATACTTGAAGAGTGCACTCGCTTCAAATCCGCAATGGCATTTCACAGGGAAGAAGGACTCGGATCTGTTCCTACATTCGTTCATCAGTGGAAGTATATCAGGCAGTATCGCTGCTTGTGTCACTAATCCTTTTGATGTCGGTAAGACAAGATTGCAAATTTCTAACGAATCAGGAATGGTTAAGGAGAAAAATATGGTCAAATTCATGGCTGATATCGTTAGATTCGACGGTGTTCGCGCTCTATACGTTGGCTTGATCCCTCGTCTTTTCAAAGTTGCCCCATCCTGCGCTATCATGATCTCTAGTTATGAACTGGGGAAGAGATTCTTCGCATCTTCAGCATAATGGAGCTTATAGATTATAAGCATCATCTCTTCTCTACACTTGTAAATATCAATTTTGCATCATTTCTGTTTCATGTAGTCCATTCATGGTTATGGTGTGAAGCTGGTGGCCTTAACATCCCAGATAACCCACCAGGAGCGCTATAGGCATTTATGATATTGTACGTTGGATCCCGTCCATTTGCAAGTGCAGAATCTGGAATTAATTGGGGCTGTTGCTCTGGTGTTGGAGGTGGCCCACAATGTTCAACTCCTCCAGATTTTGGCTTCAAGGATTCTGGACTGGGTGATCTCTGTTCCAGAACACAGGCGGAAGCATTATTATCTGCGTCATAGACGTTATCCAAGTATTTACCAACATTGTTTGGAGATAATGGGATGTAGTTCTTCTGATAGCTCAGAGAAGTGGTGATTTCCCTTGAAATTGATTGCTGTGCTGTTGTTGATAGTGAACCTGAATTTGGTTCAGTAGCACTTTGGTACTTGTTCTGTAAGATCAATCTTTGAAGACTTGTAGCTGAACCATCAGGTCTAGAGTTGAAATTGTAGTTATCCAAAAAGTAAGAACTAGACGCTCTGTACCTGGTTCCAAAAGTACGAATAGCAGTGACGTAGTCAACAAACGAGTTCTTCAATCCATTATTAATACTTCTGATGAACTGATCCTCAACAATTTCCACAGAACACTCAAGTTCTTCCAAGTTCTCTTTGGTCAACATAGTCACTGGGTTATCACCCATCTTATTCTCATTCTCTCTAAGTTTTGCAAGCATCCTGTTTCTCTTGAACTTCAACTCATTGGTTCTCTTCTCTCTCTTGTTCACATTTCCCAATTGGCCAATAATCTGACTCTCTTTCTTGATTTTCTGTTCATTCACTTCATGTTCAACCTCCAAGACTTTGATAAGATGATACAACAATTTCTTACAGTCATCGTTCGGTAAGACATTGGACCATGAACTTATCTCCTTAATCAACTCTTGTTGCAGCTTCATCACTTTCTTCTCCATCTTGATCAACTTGCTGAGCCTCACATCCAAAGAATGGGAAGTCGCCTGTGCGTTACCCTGAAGTCTACCAAAGAACGAACCGAGAGGGAATCCACCTTGTGATAACTGTGAATAGACTTCATATCGCGTCGACGACGAGCCGGGACGTGTAACTAACCCTGAGAGGAGGCCATTCTCATCATTTTCAGCAACTTGTGTTGGCGAAGTCCCAGGTATATGTGCACCAGAATCCAATTCCAACGAACCACGAGAAGATATCCCGCTTGGCGTGTATGCCAGACTTTTCTCAGGGCTTGCATTCGAGTAACTAGCAGAGCTTGGGTATGCAGACATCAGCCTTGGTGAAATTTATCTTCCGTAACCGTATGAAAAGGATGTCTTGATAGGGGGAGGTTGAATTTGATCAACCGGCTTTTTGTGTCATGTCGAGAAGATGAATCCTTTGTGTCAACCACAAAACCAAAGAGTCAGTGAAACCGGCATTAGCAAAAGATTTACACGAGAAGCACCTTATGCCGTCCAAATAGAATATCTAATCTTTTCATTTGTATATAGTTAAACGTTATATACGTCTCTTTTTTAATGACTCTCCAGATATGTCTTCTTCTTCATTTCTTAGTAGCATCCTCATCAATTCTCAACCCTGTGAACTTCTTGAAAGCACCTTTAGCCTCGGACAGTTTGGATTCAACTTCT
Organism: Williopsis suaveolens; assembly: GCA_003708225.3. NCBI lineage: Eukaryota > Fungi > Ascomycota > Saccharomycetes > Phaffomycetales > Wickerhamomycetaceae > Williopsis > Williopsis suaveolens. The sequence continues at coordinate 73,515 of PPNS03000037.1, read as the reverse complement.
TTTTGCGCATTGCTAGTCTTAGACTCAGTAGAGCTGATGATATCGTTAGCAGTCTTGACCAAGCAGTCCTGCTTCACAACCAATGCTGGGAATTTCTCCTTTTCAACATCATGTGCAAACCCGATGGTGTTGCTCCAAGTCTTCGGCAAAGCGAACTTGAAAGCTAAGAGAGCCAACGCCACTGGAGCGATAGCCTTGAACAAAACATTGGAACGTCTAGTCAAGATAAGACCAGATAGCCCCGCAACAAGGACGTATTGACCATTGGCCAGGAGATCCTCATCTTTGTTATGTAAATTCGAGATCGTTGATGTGAAATGTTGCTCCTTGGTGTTGTATGCCTGCGTGGCTTCGTCGATCTTCTCGTTAGAGAATGTGTAAAAAGAATTCACCTTCTGTCTGAGATGTTCAATCTTTGATTGGATGAGAGAAGGGGAACGGACAGAAGACCCGTTAATTATCTGGTTTGGTCCCAGGGCCTCAATCTCAGCAGGGGTAGCAGTGATAGATGTTCCTGGAAGAGGGATAACGGACTTCTCGTCCTCGTAGAAGTTACGTGGGGCCATCTTGGTTTGCTCTATTCTCGTTCAATTCATCTCCTCATCCTCCGGGCATTTCATCTTGATCTTCCCAGAAATTCGCATACCCCCGCGAACTCGTTTTGTAAGTTGCCTGAAAAGAATCGCAAATTTCGCGGGGCATTTAGCAAGCGTAAACAGCCATATTTAGCCCCTTCAATCCCAGGAAGGGCAATTCCGAGACATCTGTTGAGCTTTGTTCTAAAGAGGGCTCACTTACACTCCCTTTTTATCTAGCTGGATCGCATAATGCCCCTGGATCCTAGGAACCACAGCTACGGGCAGGCCCCGCAGACCCCGGATCCTGATGAATTCTCCTTTGTCAACGACTACTTACAAGGCGATGATGACGAAGACGATGCAGACTCCCTCTATACACTGGGGGAACCACATCACCAATTCCCAAACTCGGAGAATGGGCACATAGATGACGTGGCCTACACCTTACCGACGCATATATCAAGTCATGGTGGGATGGGATCACCTTATTCACCAAGAACTCAGCCGGCTTCTCCTGTTGGCACACCATTTGCAGAACGTCCAAACCATCCCCTACGTGCATTGACAACCACAAATCTGGTACTGAACCAATCCAACGGCACAGACGAGAGTCTACTATCGTCCAGTCCTCTTGTGTCGTCACAACTTCGACAGTCTCTGGTGATTAATGAGAATCAAGAGGTGCCGATCAACGGCAGTGATAACAATGAATCCTGGGATGACAGAGGCGCTGCAATGTTTGTGAAGAAAGTTGAGAACGGCCAAGGCGATTCCGAAGATGTAGTGATCAAGCGAAGCGTCAAGGACTTCAAGTTTGGTGGAACATTAGGCGTGGGGTCATATTCTACAGTGTTATTAGCAACGGATAAAAACACACAGAGACAATTTGCAGTTAAGGTGTTAGATAAGAGACACATCATTAGAGAGAAGAAGGTGAAGTACGTGAACATTGAAAAGAACACATTGAACAGATTGGGAAAGCATGACGGGATCGTGCATTTGTTCTTCACCTTCCAGGATGAATCAAGTCTATACTTTGTCTTGAACTATGCACCAAATGGTGAACTTCTCAGCTTGATCAAAGAACATGGCACTTTGAACGAAGAGACAACGAAATACTATGCTTCACAGATCTTGGATGCGATCAAGTACATTCACGATAACGGTGTTGTCCATAGAGACCTGAAACCAGAGAATATCTTGCTTGACACGAATATGCGCATCCAAGTGACAGATTTCGGTACTGCAAAACTCCTTGACAAGAGCGCCAATGGCCAATATCCGTCAGATACAAAATCCAAGTCTTTTGTCGGTACCGCAGAGTATGTATCTCCCGAATTGTTGAACGAAAAGGCCGTGGGAAAAGCCTGTGACATTTGGGCTTTCGGTTGTATCGTGTATCAGATGATTGCCGGGAAACCACCATTCAAGGCTACGAACGAATATCTCACATTTCAAAAGATTGTCAAGTTACAATATGCATTCACAGCTGGATTCCCAATGGTTGTTAGGGATTTGATCAAGAAGATCCTTGTACTCAATCCAAAGGACCGTATCAATATAAAGGGGATCCAGAACCATCTTTTCTTCTCTGGAATTGACTTCAACAATCCAAAAGAGTCGATTTGGAACGCTTCACCGCCTGAAGCTGGACCATACAAGATATCTGCCAAGTCGATGTTGCCAGTTCCAGAACTTAATTTTGGCAATACGAGAGCAAAGATTACACTTCCAAGAAGAGCTGTTTCTGCATCTTCAACCCCAACTCATCCGAGTTCGGAGAGTCTGAGTATTGATATCAATGATGTTTCATCTCCATCACAGGCGAAGACACCAACACAGAGTCAACAAGTTGTGATGAAGGCCAAGGCTGCTGTTGCTGCTAGAAAGCAAGCACAAGCACAATCGCAAAGATCAGTAAGCAATTATGCTGCTGGCGCCGCTGGTGCAGCAGCCCTGGCGTTATCTCGCCAACCAAATGATATCATCAAGGCATACAATGAATCAAAGGAGAAGAAGGAAGATGATCCAACGCCACCTGTGAGCGCATCATCTAATCTGGAGAAACGTACAGTTCCACGCCCACAGGTTGCACCTACGATGAGGAAGGCTGCACCATATACAAATACAAAGAAACAAACGGTACTGCCCCCGATGACCAAGCTTGACCTCAAGTATATCGATTACTTGAAAGATAGCGAGGAGAGAGTATTGAAGACTGGTGATATAGTCGTCTGTATGACCACTGTTGACTCTGTGGAGAAGAAGTATAAACGTCGTCTTGTTGATAGTCCTCTTGGTGGTAACAGATCCGTATCTTCATCCATGTTGAGTCAAGTTGCCAATGGCTCTTATAAAGGTTTGAGAAATATGGATAAGCAAGGCGCAGATGCGGAAAGAGGAATCATCACCAATCATAAGGTCGATGACGATTCACGCAATGATTCTACCAGAAGTAGATTAAAAAAGTTCTTCTCTACTGCTTCTCCAGAAGATGATAGGAAAAGACGTTTCCTTGTGGTTACATCAAATGCTCGTGTGTTGATCTTCAACAGTATGGAACAATCTGAAGATGATGAGCCTGTGCCAAGTCTTGAGCTCCGTACTGAAATCAATTTAACTCACCCAGTGATCAAGATCAAAGAGTTGTTACCATCGAGCACAGCATCTGATGCACCTTCACTTTTTCTTATTGAATCATACAATACAGCATTTGTTTTTGAAGCACAACAATCCGATGTCACATCATGGACACTGGCGCTATATAAGGCACGGATGGCTGTCTTCGAGAAGAGCACAAGACAGAAACTTGAAAAGGATCCATCTGGTGATGCTGGTACAGTATTGGGATCTGTTGCTGCAGAGAGCGCTGCAAGGATTGCTGCTACCTCTCCAATGTTGAAGCCTACGGAGAAATTGGCCTCTCCAGCTGTGGTCAAGCCTAGTGCTTCTCGCAGTACATCAGGTCAACCGCAAGGAATCAAACATGATATGCTGAAAGATATTGTCTCTAGGAAATCTATGCATGGTAGAGCACCAAAAGAAGCTCTTGATTCTGGTCAATTGTACCATGGTTTGCCAAAAGTGTTAGTGAACCCTTCTACAGAGACTCGTGACCCTGTGATTGCTGCTGCGGAAGCGTCTAGGCATACAAGTGGTTCATCAAATTCGACATCATCCACACAAGGGCACTCGTCGAATAAGTCACATCATATCATCACTGGTATGAACTCTAGGCTCTTGGCCAGAAGTAGCAGAAAGAAACGCTAACCTTGAGTACCCACTGTTGATTGCTGAGATGGCCATATCTTTAAAAGTTTTATATTGTGCTATTATGTTTCATGAAAGTCTTGTGTTGGTTTCTCCTTTCAAGTTGATTGTAGTTTGGTCAGATCTCAAATTCCTTTTGTTGCGAGATAGACACAACACGAAGCTCTAGGGCTCACCAATGATCTCATGGAAATTCATGTGACTGCGATAAGGGCTTCACAAAATGTCCGGGTTTAATCCACCATTTCCAGGTTGGAGCCACATTCAATTCGCGAAAGGCTCACGAAACCAGCGGGGGACTCGGGTTTTTTTCGAAAGTGAAATATCAACAGTTCCACTACGTGTATCTAAGGACTAACTTGACAGACCTTTTGTTCAATAACAGTCCACTACATATCAAAAAATGGCTAAGTTCATCAAGTCTGGTAAAGTCGCTATTGTCGTCAGAGGCCGTTATGCCGGTAAGAAGGTTGTTATTGTGAAGCCACACGATGAGGGTTCCAAGGCTCACCAATTCCCACACGCCATCGTTGCTGGTGTTGAGAGATATCCATCCAAGGTTGGTAAGTCTGCTGGTGCTAAGAAGGCTGCCAAGAGATCTAAGGTCAAGCCATTCGTCAAGGTTGTCAACTACAACCATTTGTTGCCAACCCGTTACACTTTGGATGTCGAGTCATTCAAGAACGAGTTGACCACCGAGACTTTCTCCGAGCCAACCCAAAGAGAGAACGCCAAGAAGGCCATCAAGAAGGCTTTCGAGGAGAGATACCAATCTGGTAAGAGCAAATGGTTCTTCACTAAGTTGAACTTCTAAGTTTTGTTTATCTTTTGAACTATTCCGCCTGGGCTGAACTGCAAAAAATAAGATGAAGCCTAGTGGATCATATGATTGTACAAAATTTTGGGAATTTGGTTTTAAATTAGTGTTGAAGGATTATTTGTCCTTTTCTTTGTTTGTGTTTTTTTTATGTGTGGTTGGTTAATTTTTGATGCATTGTCTGTTTTTGAGAACGGGTGCTTACTTAGTGTCATGAGACATTGGATTACACTTCGTTTGATAGAATGGTTGAACGGTGAGGGGGTGTTTATTGTTTGCTTAAGGCAGCTTTTTTGTCTTGGGTGAAGAGGAAAGATGTGATGATCATACTTTGATTGTCAAAGCAAAAACTACGAAAAAGACTTCAGGTTTGTTACTTTATGGTAATATATCTACGATACAATGAGTTACTAAGCTACCGTAGGATTTCGTCACTTCTGTTGGGATTGATAGTGATATCTTCTGAGCTAGATCCCAGTGGCCATCTATATAAATTGTTTCAGTCGTTATCAAGGACACTGCATCACAGCAGTTGACTAATAACGAGAGATGAGAGGCTAGTACTAGGGCTGTATTCCTCTCTATTGTAGCGTGCAGATTCATTATCGTGATTTGGGGTCACTTTTTGTGTAGTGAATGACACAAAAGTTTAATTCGTTCTCCAAAGCTCAATGACTTTGAGAGAAAGGGGGGGTATTTTTCCTCCCGAAACGTTTGAAATGCAGTTTATGCAGTGTGATGAAAGAGCATGGGGTTCAATTTGTGTTTAAGTTATACATTTAAGAGGATAAGATACAGCATTCGTACGTTTTTGGATTTGCACTAATTTGGGTGGGAATGAGCATCTCGAATTCTTTTCAAAGTATTTGACAATAGAAAGTTGGCTACTAATCAAAAAGAGGACGACAAATTAGCCAAATAATGGCTTTTGAGAATTTATTAGTAATGAAAGATATATATTAACTTTTAGATACTTCTGTTAGCCGTCATATAGTCTAAACCCGTTCTTTTGACCGCGATAGTCGCTTGACTCCTTCATGCTATCCATGCTATACGGATAATTAGGTATCTCATTAGTCAACGATTTTAGCATCAACAGGTCGCGGATAAGCTTGCGCACAGCTCTATCAAAAGTACAGCTACATGAAAACACGCCGAGGTCCCGCTTTCTGCACAGATTAAGGATGTACGAGAATCATAGATGATAATTCAGAAATTATTTATGATTTTCACTGTGTGTGTGTATTTCCCTCCACATTGTAGTGTGTACAGGGCTTACAAGATTCGCCATGATGTTGTCTGAGAAGGGAAATGAGGTTACGCGTAACGCTGTCTAGGGACATGGAAGTTGTCAAGAAGCAAAATCCGGGTGTTTCACTTCAGAGCAAGTACATACGAACCGCCGAACTTTGAAGATTGAACACGTCTTTTAAGACAGCAGATCTGCTTATGGAATTATATTGCTCGCCAGGCAGCCTACGAGCCCAAGAGCAGAGAGTGTTTGTATTTCATTACTCTGTAATGATTTGATGGTCTAAGCTCAAAACCGTTGCGCCGACCGTTGGCCTCAAACGCGGATTTAACAACGGTCAAAGCAAACCACGAAAGACACAAAGCACTAGAATCCTCCCCCATTTCTCTCTCAATATACCATACAGCCTGAACTTAAAGAATACGGTTACAGTATGTACTTAAAAGGTCACCAATGGCCATCAGACCTTTCTTACCAGAGTTTCATGACGGCGCCGTTGGTCATGGTCGATCTTAACGGGAGATTCATGGCAGGGTATTCTCAGACGCCTACCTTAAAAGACTTCCACTGCACCGTAGATATCATACTGTTGGACTTTTGGCCGTGTAGAATCATCATTTAGACCTATCAAACTTGACTTTCACAGTTTTTATTTCCTTGTTAGTTAAACCTTTGTGCCCCCAAAGTTAGAGGCTAATGGTCGTGCTCCTTACCGACCGTTATGGCTAAGAAATTAAGCAGGAATTACCACAACAGTAGGAAACTTGTGACCCCCTTACAAACTCTTATACAAAAACACACGCAACACTCCAAGCCGTCTACCCAGGATCTACAGAAGGGGACCCGCCATACACAGCTCACATCCTTCCATCATACATCTACATTCCAGGCTCACCCATAAGTGTCCTTTGAGCACAACCGCCCCTGTTTTGTTTTGTTAGTTTTAAATATACTCCACAAATCATTTCTGTGTCCTCAATATAAGCTAGGCGCGGACACATCCATCTAAAGGGAACTCCATTTAACTACAACTGATTAGACTCATACTAACCAGGCCTGTTTGCCCAGTTGCTGTTCTCGTTTGTTTGTTTGATCTGTTTTGATCCCCGCGTCCTTGTAAACTTGAACTTACACAACTTACCTCACACAGAGATCTTATACAGGGCGGCTTAAGACTTGAAGACCCCGACGTGACGGCGATGACTTCCACACAACAGAAGTCAGCTCATGAAGGGCTGGAAGATATCAGTCTTGTGGAAAATGTATTTCAGAGGTTATATTCTTTGCTTCCCATTGAATCCAATTTGCCACTATTGGAGGTGGAAGAACATCAGTTGTTCCTCAGTTTGAGAAAGACCCTGTTGACTATATGCTCGTCTGAACTGCTGAACTCCATCATAAACCATTTCATGCTGACACTTGATAAGATTAACAAACATGATAACTATTTGGTGCTCAAGCAGAGAGATTCTATAAGTCTTTCATCACTATTGGTTGTGCTTAGACTACTAGCGGATCTTGTAAAAGTGAATTGGGATTCAAAGGATATAACTCTGCGGAAAGATTCCGTTGAGTCTGCTCATTCGAACCAATCCGGATATGGAGCTTCTGGAATTGGTCTGGGAAGCGCAGCTATTGATTACCATACAGTTCCACCGGATACGCTTGACTCAGAAATCGCCATCAGGGCCATTTCATTGATCTCAAGGCTCAAGTCCACCAACTCATTGGCGCAGGAGTTAGCTATTATCAACGGGAGACCATTGCCACCTGTTCCACTGTATGAAGATATCGCCCTGAGGCCCTTGTTGGATGAGATCGATTTGAACTGTGAAGCTATCCTACGGTTCCTTGGTGCCTCGAATACTCGTCAATTTTTTGAGTTCACTGCATCCAGACTTTCAACTCTTAAACACAACATTGGTAATGACGGCGACTTCGCCCCATATGTTGAGTTGTTCTCGGCTGTGTACTTGGACGAACAGTGGTTCTATGAGTATTTAAAGCATATCAGAGTCATCATGGCAACCTTTAAGAAGGCTGCATATCGTCAGCTAGTTCTTTCCTACTTCATCAAGGCACTGAAAATCTGGATTTATGCTAGACCACAGGAGTTTTTGAACTGTTGCAGAGAGGATTCCAAGGTGTCTGTCGAGGCTGATGCATTGTTTGATGAATTGATGTCGCTTCCAGATCCTTCAGTATCAAGAATGGGTTCAACTCCTGGTTCAGGAAGACACTTCAAAACTCACTATAAACTCATTTCCACACTTATTGCTACAAACCCTAAGGCCCTCTCATCATTTTTGACCGGTTTGTCAGCGTCGAAACATAATGCTCTCAAGAAACTAACGAATTTTGGCTCAAACAAGAAACAGAAGTTCCTTTCCAACTTAGTAAAGGTATTGGATCAGCAAGTCTCTAAGGACAGCTCTGAGAATGCTTCTGTATTGGAGAGTCTTGATTTTATGGTTGGTATAACAGTGATTGCATCATGCATCTATTCATATGATCCAAACCATACCATTGTCCAATTCGCCCTAGAGCACTATGAACTTGCTTCCAGAGCTCTAGTTTCTATCAATCTTTCTAAACCATATCCATTGTTGTGCAATCCGACCAATCTGGAGCTGAATGTCATTAATCTCATGAGACAGTCGTATTTCACCAGTGTGTGCGTGATGAACTCCAATGAGTTTATTCCAATGCTCATCGAGATCCTCAATAACCCAAATTCTCCTTTGGATACTTTGAATATCACTTGTTCCATCTTGAAACACTTTTCTCTAACACCATCATGGCTTAATGCGCACCAGCATCAACTCTCTTCAATGCTACCTGCTTTGAGAAGGATTATGATGAGAATGGGTAACGTGGTCAAATCAAGCTCTTATACTCCTTCTCTGAACGAAGAGGATGATACCGTAAGTCTAGGGAAGACGTCAACAACTTCGAGCTCTGATCTTCTTCAGTACAGATCATTGGTCTCTGAACCCAAGACTTCAGCGGTTATGGACTCTCTCAGAACCACGTCGACACCGTCTTCACTGGCTTCATCTACACCTATTTCAGAGAAGTTCAAAGATACAGCGAAGAATCTTTTAAAACATCATCATTCAGGAAACGTTGTTCCTACTCATACTTCAGTGGATGACATGAGATCGCTAAGTGACAAGGACCTGAAGGTCTCATCGTTATCTCGCCAAGTATTGATGAATGCATTTGAGATCTTCAAAAAGAATCCACATGCTTACTTTTTTGGAAGTATGGAACAAGCCTCTGCCGAAGGATTCAAATATCTTCTTGGTAATGTTCAACAGATTTTAGAGCCGCTTGTGGTTGCATTGAGAGATGGAAATGGTAAGTTAGCTACCACCGCAAAGCAATATATCCAGAGCTTCATCAACGTCAACAACATATCTGATACTGCCGAAGCAGTTGTGAGCGCTTTTACGGGATCAGCATTGATTGGTAATGTGTTGGCGAAGTCAATCTTGAATTACAGCTCATCAGAGAACACAAGAAAGGACGTTATGGAATATTTTGTTAGAATCTTGGAGTACAGAACCAATCTATATTCCGTTTTGGCTCAACATGCGTATTTTACCGACGCCAAGTCCTTTGAGCAAGAATACTACACACCAATCATGTCACCTATCGACCAGGCTTTGATGTTCATGCTTTGTACGCCTAACGTGGACACATACAACACCACAAAGAGAGGCTTCAGGGCACTTGCTCTAGAGCTAAGCACTAGCCTTTCACCAGATGTCATCCGTTCCAATATTGATTTTTACCATGTTGTTGCCAATGACTCAAGATTTACAACTGGTAATGTTGCTCTTCAGAAGAATGTTCGGAAGTTCTTTCTCAAACTTCAAGATCCAACACCCTCCGTGGTTGATGTATGGTTGAGAATCTATGAGAAGTGGTATCAGTTTGCCAAATCTGACTTTACAGAACTTACTCAGACAGAGCTGGTGAACTTCAGAAACTTTGCTGGTTTCCTTGGTGCAATTGCTGGTCTCTTTATGGATGATGACGCACCGGATAAGTCGTGGTACACCAAAGACATTCGTAATGATCTCATGACTAAGATTGAACAGTTTATTAATCAACAGTTTTCCATGCTTGGGGAGGATAGTTTGGTAACCAGAGAGAATGCTAAAGAGATATTGGCTTTCGAGTGTCATCCAAAAACATATCCAATGATGATCAAGATTCTTGTTCCTATCGTTAATAGCCTTGTGGACAGCTGTGAAGAATTGCATGATAGAGATCTGACCATCATGGAACATATGATTAGTCTGTTAAAATCTGTTCTTAACAAGGGTGATTCTTCCACAACCTTCCGCTGCTCTCTTGATATTCTTCATTGTGCCGATCAACTTGCGAGTATTGTTGACAGCAGGGAAACTGCTGACACGAATGTGCTTAAGCTAAGAATTAGAATGTCCATCCTCTTTGCCGAAGTGGAGAGGAACAGAGATCAACTTGTAATTTCGAGTGCATACAAATTGAGGAACAAGTTCTTGAGATACGTCTATAATTGGTTTGATCACGCTGTTTCTACCATGGGAAAACAGAAGCCAATCACTGAAAACTCTCGTCAAGCTGTGGCTAAAGACTCGAATTACATGTACATTGACGTTGCAATGGAGAGTTCGAAGTCTTTATCACTATTGTTGGAAAATTTGGTCTTGGAAGCTCAACAGGTCCTGAATGTACGTGAATTACAGTACTCCAAGTCCAGCTTATTCAGCATCTACTTTAACACGTTCTTGAAGGCATTGGAAAGATACAGTGCTGTTGATGACTTTTCTGTCGCAATGAGACACAAGATTAACACTATCTCCGAGAACATTGTGGTATGCCTCACTAATCTTTTGAAGTCGAATGTTGATGTTGGGTTACAGTACTCTCTTCCGATTGGTTACTACACCAATCTTGCAATTCGAGTTTCATTCTTGAAAGTGTTTGTTAGTATTGTGGAGAGCTATTCGAAGCTTGACGTCGCTAATGATCCACAGCTCAAGAAACGCATGGTATCCAATATATTTCGCCTCATAATAGAGCATCCAAAGTTCTTGAGTGTTCTAGGGAACTCTTCGCCTTCATTTGAAGCACCAGCTCTTGCATCTTGTACGTTATCTTTTGCTTCAAGTCTGAATCAAAGTTCTAATTTGGTTTCATGCTTAGTCATCGAAGAGATCATGTCCGCCACAAGCTATTCTGACATTTTGAGAAGAAACAGTTTCGCAAGTCGTTGCTTGTCTGCCTTTGGCAGGACTATTGGGTTACCTCATTTGATAAAGACATTGAGACCTATTCTCACCGAGATTAGGGATTCTGAAGCCAACTTTGAGGTTGAGAAGATCGCCTTAACTGACCCAGAGGCTGAACAGAACTTGAACAACTTTATGCACTACTTGAAGAAACTTGTCCATGCAATTATCAGTTCCATTGATGATATTCCTTTGGAATTTAAGTATGTTTGCAAGAAGATCTCAGAGGCAGTTGATAAGAAGTTCACCAACTCCAGACTGATTGCTGTTGGGTCTTTCATCTTCTTGCGTTACTTCTGTCCAGCCATTGTTAGTCCAGAAACAGAGAAAATTGTGACAGTTCCAGATCGTCAAACGCAAAGGAAGTATCTACTTCTTACAAAGGTTGTCCAAAATTTGGCCAACGGCACCATCAACGCTTTAAAGTGGCCATTGTTGAAGACAAGAGAACCTGAGCTTACTGACTTACATGATAAGGTCAACGATTTCTTAGACAGGCTCACCCAAATTGATGACGACGTGGAGTTCGAGATTAAGATGTCAGACGATATCAAAGAAAGTGACTATAACTTTTTCCATACATATTTTTATGAAAACTGGACGTCGGTCAGAGAAGAGCTCATCAACACTGTCACAAACAATTCAGAGTTGATGTACTTTAGATCCATCGCAGAGAAGATTGATGTTTTTCTAAAAGCTGCTGGTCAACCAACGATGCTGTTTGGGTATGAGTTACCTCCATCAATCACACCAGAATCCAATCCAGAATTGTATGACTTCATGAGCAAATATTCGACGAAGGATCTTGGCTTATTATCAGACTGCTCTTTTGTCTACCAAGCTTTCAACCAAGATGGCCTTCATCTCTTGGTTTTCTCATACTCGGAGTACAAGAAGATTAAGGACTACGACGAGGAATTGATCTTATACAGAATCGTCCAAGTTGCCTCCAAGATATGGGATAACAAGTTTATGTTTGTTCTTGACTGCACAGGAAATGATGGCAGTATCCTCTTTCCTAGAAGAATGATGCAGATATTTGGGGAATTTGCTCCCGATCTGATGCGCAATAACTGTGCTGGAATTGTCTATTATAATGTCTCATCTGGGTTATACCCGAAGCTTATGGGGACTTTCAAGCATAATCAGGGCTTTCAAGAAGTCCCTTCAGTCAAGTTCAGCTTTGTTTCTGGCGCTGCGGATCGAAAGGCTATCATGAATTTAGGGCTCTCAAACCAAGCTATTCATGCTTATAGTGATGTGAGAGTGAAGTTCACTGAGGTCTCATTGTTTGAACCTGAACAAGGTAGGTTCATTCCAGTCGTCTTGAGGATCGGTAATGAGTTTTTGCAAATTTCTCAAGCGACTCCCCAACGTGCCATGGTAAGGGGGGAACTGAAGGAAATTTTCTTGAACGATGTGTACCATTTAGAACAGATTGACAACGTTGCAGTTTCAGAAGTGACATCTATTCCAAACGAGATAACTGTTACGTTTGTTGACGGAAAGAAGTTAATTTTGGCTTCTTCCAAGTTCCTTGAGATTATGAGACTTTTATATTTTACAAAGAGCCGTGCATTGAGCACTACAAACCAGGATTCACCGCAGCAGGACATACAGAAGACACCAGAAGATATGCTTGGCCAGATGTTCAATGTCATATTTTTGGGCTTGACCTCAACCTCGGATGAAGTGAGATCTATCTCATACAACCTTTTAGCTGCAGCTCAAACACATTTCAAATTGGACTTCGGAGACAAAATTGTCCAATTCCCGGAAGTTTACTTTCCTAAAGATTATAATCCATTTGTAATCAAGTTATCTGAGAAACTTGCGGTATCATCGCCTCATTTGACTTCTGAATTCATTACTGCCTTCTTCGATGTCTACAATGATACCATTACATCTCGTCAGCGATTATCGGCTCTTTTGTATGTATCACCTTGGGTATCTAACATTTATGAGCACGTTTACAGAAATGACGGGGAACGTGGAACCGAAGTCGTCTCCAAGATTATTTCGAACTTCTTGAACATTGCAACTAAGGATCCTATTTTCTTGAAGGAGTTCAACATGTCAATCTTTAGTAATCTCTGTTTGGAGGATAACCTAAGTAAGATCTTAGTTGATGAGGTGGTACTGAATGCAATTGACAGAGAGGCATCAGGTGAAGACTGGAAGGCTTGTATTTCTTTGTTGACTTCCTTTCCAACGGTAACGACATGTGGACATATCATCAAGAGACTTCGAGAGATTGGTTCCATCCCATTCCCAAACTCTAAGGGCAAGTATTCACTTGAAGCACAAAGTAACTGGACAGAGATTACGGTCCTTGTTCACATTTGTGTTTCCTTATTTTTCAACTCGCTATCCTTGACTGAGATGTTTTTACCAGATGTGTTTTATATCATCACTATCTTGGTCGATGTTGGTCCTTTGGACTTGAGAATTGCTTGCCATCAATTCCTGTTGAATGTATTGCAAAACTTCTTGTCTAAGAGAACTCTTCCAGATGATTCGAGAGCAATTATTCAGAGAAATGTTGAGCATTTCACCTCTCATAGATCCAGGCTCTTATTTGGTTTGAACCGTGAAAGCCTTGATTCTTTTCCAACAGAGGTTTCAATGTTCAACACAAGAATCAGTACTATGGAGTCATTAACTGCATCACTTATGGAGGTGATCGAAATCGCTGGCTCTGAAGATGATAAAGCTGTTTGGCTTGCAAGATGGAACAGATATGTCGTGGATGCCATTTGTAAGAAGGATCCTGTATTGAGAGGTAGAGCATTGATCTATATTGGTATTCTCTCAAAGGGCGGCGTTGAGGATCTCCTTGCACGTACTGTTCTCGAGTACATCGCAGAAGTCTGCACTATGGAGTTATCTGATTCCAGAGGCGTTTTCATTGCCATCTCAACAATATACTGTCTTACAAAGATGACAGAGGGCCTACCACAAGAATCGAAACTTTTTGGTAGAATGTTCTGGCTAGGTGTCTTGATTGCTCATTCAGATCTAAGTGCAATTTTTGAATGCGGCTTGAAGTTCATTACTAGATGTATTGAATCCATGAACATTAAAGAGAAGTTCATGGAAGGAGAAATCATCTCCTTATTGTTGAAAGACAAAGAAGCCTTCGCAGATCTCTTGAAGGAGACAGAGAAGCGAGACTCTTTGGAGGTAACACAGGAAAATTTCGATCAAGTTTTGTTACACTTTGCCGCAAGGGGTTTGCAATTACCTTACTCTAAGGCTTCATGCGTTGATTGTTTGATCTCTTTGTTTAAGTACAGATTCATGAATGAGGCTACAAGGTTTGAAGTACAAGGTCATTTCGATACCACACCACTATCATATTTACTGTTTTTGTCGATCTTGTTGAAACCGAGTGATTTACGACAAGTACTGGATGATATCGACCTAGCTGATGATTTCTATATTCTCAATGATCAGCTTCATCTTCCAAAGATGCTTGCTGACTTCCTTTTATCAGACTGTGAAGCTTCTAATCTGGCTTTAATTCAACTGTCAGTCTTCTTTTGTCACGGTTCACCTAACGACAAGACACGCCTACGTTTTATGATAGTTTTGAAGTTTGTGGGACAAAGAAACCCTCACTTAGTTCTGAAGATCTACCATATTATTAGACCATCTTTGCGTCTAATGATCAACTCGTCTACTGTTCCAAGTGATTTATTAAGCGAGACTCTTGATGTTGCCGCCATTGCCATTGTTATGCCAGAGTACAAGGAAAATGACTTGATGAAGTCGAAAATGAATGAATTGTTGACGAGATATAAGATCAATGGTGTGACGAGATACACTCTCAGACTTACTGATGCTGCTGAAAGTGATGAAGAAAGTTCGACCGATAGAAGAGCGGTACTCACGAAGCCTATCATTGAGCGTCTTTACAAGGGGCTTTGATGGATGCAATTAACCCGTATTATTCTCCTGTATATATACAATTATAGGGAGGGGAATGATCATATCGTCATTTGTTTGTTTGCTGCATGTGATATAATTTTGAATATTGTTTTAGATTTTGATTTCTTCCTGTAGAAAGTTTTGAAGTTTTGACGTTTTGATCCTGCGAGAAACACACTGCTCATCCCATGAAAAATTTCTTGACGGGGAAAACTACGAGATAGACACAAACCATTCCACAAAATTGCCAAACACCATAATTAACAATATAGAACCTTACAAATGGCTCCAGATCTTAGACCAAGCAAAAACTGGCTCAAACTCAAGAAGAAAACGGCAACCAAAGTCTCCAAACCTAAACAGAAGAAGAACAAGACTAAGTCTCTCATAGATAAAATCACATCAGACCTTGAAAAGAAACAAGACAAGAAAGAATCTCAATCTTTAGAGAAATGGGCAGAAGAGAATGATATCCCAATTAATGATGTTAATGACGCTTATGATTTACCTAGATCCAAACTCCAAGAAAGCACTCTATCAATGCAAAAGAAATCCATTGGGAGATATCTAGCTATTGATTGCGAGTTTGTTGGTGTTGGTCCTGAAGGTGCAGAGTCAGCTTTGGCTCGTGTCTCAATAGTGAACTTTCATGGTCATGCAGTGTATGATAAGTATGTGAGACCTCGTGAACGTGTCGTTGATTGGAGAACTTGGGTCTCTGGTGTCACACCTTCTCACATGAAAGATGCCATTGATTTCAAGACTGCTCAGAATGAAGTGAGCGATTTACTTGACGGAAAGGTGCTAGTTGGTCATGCTGTGGATCACGACTTGGATGCGCTGTTGTTAAGTCATCCGAAAAGTATGGTCAGAGATACGAGTAAGTTCCCAGGTTTCAGAAAGTTAGCAAAGGGTAAGACACCAGCATTGAAGAAACTGGCCAAGGAGTTACTAAGGTTGGATATCCAAGGTGCTGAACACTCCTCCGTAGAAGACGCTAAAGCTACAATGATGCTCTATAAGCTAGAGAAGAAGGAGTTTGAGAAGATGTATCAAAGATTCAATAGGCCACAGATTCATTCATAGAAAGGACTTTATGTAACAGATGAAGTATTCATCTTATACGCCAGCATCAAGTTTTGTAGTTTGTTGATGATTTCCTGAGCCTCATTGCTGTTTATAGCTTCAAATACATATCTTTTTGGCCCACTTGTCTTCATAACAACGATCTTGAAATTCGAAGGTACTCTTCGGCTGACCTTACAACTCATGATTTGACTAACATGGAATGTTGTAGTTTTGAAGTTAGTGTCATACCATAGCTTCTCATCTTTGGGCATGATATAGACGTACTCTCCATCCAAGGCCAATGTACGTTCATGGCGATTGATAAAGGACATTGGTAAACGACGCCAGACTGTGAACTTATGATACTCTGTGTTGATATCATTAGGAACGATTGGCGAACTCTGTTGTAGTCTGAACATATTTCTGTTTCTCAACGACGATGGAAATTGTTTCGTTAGGGAGTTGGCTCTAGAAGATGATTCACGTTGCTGTGATTGCCTCTGTGATTTATCTTCAGGTAATGTACTTTTCATTACAAGTGTCTGTGGTGTCAGGTTAGAATTTATGGTTGGTAGTGTGCTTGCATCCATCATCTTCTTCTTCTGTAGTCTCAACTCCCTCGCCCTTTTCTTGGTCAAGATCTCCAAAGTGTAGTTTTCATCCAATGAACTTAAGGAATCATTGAGATCCAATATGAAGTTCTCACCCACAGCCTTTAAAACATGATCTGTTGGCAAAATGTTCTTCACACGTGAATATTTTGTTAGAATATCATTCAGCTTATCAGTAATCAACAGTTCAAAACTAATATAATTATGAGATTGTGGATTGTATGGATATTCAAAGACCTGGACCTTGACTTCCTTTGCATCATGGATATCATTGTGAACTCTTGGTAAGATACTCTTATAATACGAGTTTTGATTCCTTGCTGGCGATGATTTGAGTTCCAGTGGTGTGCGTCGTTGATTAATTCCATAATCCAATTCAGTTACTTCACATATAGCCATTTCATCTTCACCATAAGAGCCAATGCTCTTCAAACGATCCATTAGGCCAAAGGAGCCTTCATATGGTTCGCCATCTTCATCCACCAGTTTACCACACCACCTATTAGGGTCCTTCAGTCTTTCACTCAAGGTCTCCGAACTCCGTTTCGACACACAGTACAGCACGTAACCGATGATATCAAAGACTCTGACCGATTTCCGAACTTTAAGGTTGATGCTTTCTTCATGCGGAAGCCAGACTTTCAAGTCGAGGACGTCATCTTTATTTGAGACGGTGTCGCTGCTAACGAAGAGAAATGACTCCAACGGATCTTTATCTGAGACTTTGAGAGTGTTCCCGATCATATCGGTCAAGTTTGATCTCCCCATTGGTTTTTGTGTGATTTCGATTTTGCTGAAGATAGCTGAATCGTATATCGTGGAATCCAAGACATTTGATATCGATCTTGACAACTTAAGAGAGTGAGAGACACTCGATTTTCTCTGGATCAGAGACTCGGATCTCTTTTTGATCTTTGGTTTGATCAATTTATCAAACGACAGTTTTCTATTTGTGGTCCTTGATGGTGTGATTGGGGACTTCTTTGGATACATTATCGAAGGTCCAACACTAGATTGGAAAGTTCCATCTGTAATTTCATCATCATCATCAGAGAAATCTGAATCAAGAACCAAATCGTCATTAGATTCATTTGCATCAAAGGTGAACTTATCACAGTTGGAAAAGTGCGCTGTGTTATTCACATCCGAATAGTTTTGATCGACAAAGATACCACTTTCATCTACCGTGCCTGTGTTTTCGTTCAATTCGATAGATTCAGCAATATCTGTATCCATAATTTCATCGTCATCGTCATCGTCATCATCAAGATCATCATCATAATCATCATTATCCGTTACAGAGGACTTGTGTATCGTAGAGGAGCTCGAAGAGTTTCTGAATAGTTTTGAGAGGACGTTCTTGCCAGCAAAAGATGGTCCTCTTCTCAGTTCCTCTCCAATCTTCAATGTTGCTAGAGATCCCCTTATGGATTCCATGAATCCATTGGGCTTCTGTAGCACGGGGAGATCATCCTGTTCACCTTCCTCTTCTGGTAATTCCTGATGGTCCTCCAGCTTCTTTACAAGATTGGAGTCCTCCATAACGTCAATGGGTATCGGTGGACTTTCAATCTTCGTCAACAGCACGCCAAATTGAGGGTCATTTGCGGCATAGCCATATGGTCTGATGATCCTGTGTGCCTGGTCATCGTCCACAGTGGTTAGGTACTGTGTCCGAAGTTGGTTGATGACATACGAGGAGTCCCGACAGAGTGACATAGTGGTAGATTTCAGCAATGGAGCAGCAAGTCAATCAGCTTATCCAGGAACTGCGAGCAAAAGATACAGCAACAGTTATGATGAGAACAGAATAAATAGCGGTCAATAGAACCAAGGAGCGCAAACACTCAACAGGCTCACCTCAGTGGCTGACCACAGAAGTATCAAAGCAAGAGAAGGTAAACAGAAAAGCAAAACGAGTTCGCGAAGATCACGTGATTAAAGTTTTTAGACTCCACACAGTTGACAGTCAATCAGGAATTAGGTGCTATTTAGCAGTAGTAGTGAGCCTAAGCAATCGATATCTCTATATGAGCAACCACAACAACGCCCAGCTTCCATATATCACCTCCATCCACAACGCGCAAACCGGCCAATCATCGGGCCTGTTCGCGAATCTGCTCCCAAAGGGAAAAACTTGCAAAATTGGCCGTGAACACGGTAAACCATATGAGGTAAAAGATATCAAACACATATCTCCTAACAATGGGCTCCGCATACACCATCCTCGGCAGAACTGTTCCAGCTCATCAAATCTCCATTGCCACCCTCAGTGCCGCTTTGTTGGTTGCCCTCCCAAACCCATTCGCTTCTAAGGCTGAGAACACTCCAAAGATTGATGCCTCTTCTCCAGAGGAGCAAAAGTTTATCGAGGAATACTTGAAGAAGGCTGAGAACACCGAGGAAAAGCACTAAAGAGTCATCGTTGCGAAAGATTGCTAAATATTTATACAGGTGTGTGATTAGATGATGTGGTGTTGTTATGACTATACGTGAAAATATGGAAAAAAGTGCTAGAATTATATTCATTTCTCCTACAGATTTGTAGAATTACGTGACCTTTATGTTTCTATTTTGCGTCCTTAAACAATGCCTCGTTGGACAATGGGTCCACTGCAAGCACGTTTTCAATCTTCTTTAATTTCAAGGCCTCAGCGGCATCATGTCTAGCTCTGGCCTCCTCGGCTTGTTGTTGTTTTAGCTGGGATCTGACAAAGTTTGGAGAGACATATTGCTTGTTCTCGTAGATCTTTGGACCACCGAAGGAACCTTCTAATATGATAATAGGCGTGAGCACAAATCTTGGACCAATCTCCACAAGTGAAATATCAGACTCATCGCGGTCCTTAACATCCTCAGCTTGTTCCAAGATCTGGTAGTTTCTCACCCAGATCTTACCATCGACGATGGAGAAGGACATAACATGATCAACGAATGGTTTAATCTTTCTAGAAGATGGTGGGACACCGAATGTGTGGACAAACATTTCCTTCATCAATTTGAAATGAGCCTCATCTTCAAAAGACGCATCAAATGACAATAGAGGTCTCGAGCCTTTCAAACAGTTACCGGTAAAGTTCAGTTCCTCGGTATTGTGGATATTTTGAACGTAGAACTTGATAGTTGGCCCATTAGGAGGTTTTGATAACCACATATAGAGATCAGTGTGTTTTCTAACCTCGAAGTAGAGAATATTGTTACAGTTATAAAGTTCTGCAATCTCGTTCAGCTGAGTCAACTGTTTCTTTGTGTCGAGCTTTGGCTCTTTTCTAGAGTGCGGTAGCAGAGAGTACAAGTCGTTAATCAAGTATCTGTGTCTGTAGGTGATACCTCTGGAGGAGATTAACAACACTCTCTGCCTGTTGATGTGGGACTTCTTCTCCACTTCGGCCTTGGTGGAGCGACCAGAAAGAACTTTGTAGATGGCGGACATTGCTTTCGTGAGTGTTTTAATCCCGTTATAGACTGACAAGAGAGAGAGAAGGTACTAAACATTTTCCTAAAGAAGCTCATCGCGGTTATAAATTTTTCACATATTCATATAAGTTACCCGGCCGTTAGAACCTCTCAGCCATAACAACGGAGAACAACGCAGAGTGGCATACTTCATAACTACTAGTCAAGGGAGTCAACACCGAAACGATGTCAACAAAGGAAGAGGAGATCTTCGATGCCTGTGAGAGTGGGACATACAAGTATGCCTTGCAACTGTCCCAGAAGCTGTTGAAGAAGTACCCCAACTCAACATACTACCAGTTGATCCACCAATATGTCCAACTGCAGATGGGGAAAAAAGAGGAATGCCAAGCCAGCTGTCTCAAGATCATGGAATCTGTGCCAAATGACCCAAAGAGCATCGAACTGCTGTGTGAGCTCTTTGAATCAATGAATATGGAGGAACAGTCGAAGCAAGTTTATGCCAATGTCGCTAAGAAGTATCCAACACTGGATACTTTGCTCCAATGGTTCCATAAATCTGTTGAGAATGGTGACTACAGGTCCATGCAGAAGGCTGCTATGTCGCTTAAGCAAGTGAGTAGCCAGAGGTTGATTCAATGCTGGGCTGGATTTACTTGCTTTTTGGCATTGCAAGATGATGAATGCACCTCTTTGGAGAAGACCCTGTTCCCTAAACTTGGTCTCAAGATCATGGATGCATTGAAACCCATGGAAGATGAGCAAGAGACTTATGTCCTGGTCAAGCTTCTACAAAAAAATGGATTGCATGAAAGAGTCGTGGAAGAGATCTTGACGTTCTCCAAAGAGGACAAGTTGGATTTGGAACTTCAGATCATCTTACTCCAGACTTTGGACTCTTTAGAGAAATGGGACGATTTATTCAACTGGAGTCACAAGATTCTAGTTGATTACAAGTTGGATGATTTTGACTGCTGGAAGTACTTGATCAAATCTGGCTTGAAATTGGATAGGGATGTCACGTCTGTCATTAAGTCATTCGACTCGAGAAACTCTCAATTGGCATCAGTAGAGCTAGACAAGCAGTATGGTAACGACTGCAATGAATCAATGTTCGCCTACCTCTCTAACTTCATCACCAAACCATGTTGTTTCTATGATTTGAAACACTATGTGGATTTCTTGGATAAGAACAAACTCCTAAACTGGTTATCCGACTTGGAGATTCCGAAGGGAGAAAAAGGCCTCATTGTGGATTTAAACATCAGAAAAATCAAATTGTGGTATGATAGAAATCTTTTGGAATCAGACGAGTTCATGGATGATTTGATCAAGATGTACAACTTCTATAAACCATTGCTGCAAACCAAAGCCAAGACTGACCTCAGTGCAACATCTGAGTTTATTCTTATGATTATCCAGTGTCTATTGACCCAGAAATTCTCCACAGAGACGTTGATAACCTCAATCGTCATATTGGAAAACGCTATTTTAAAAGATGAACATGAATTTCATCTCCGTTTGTGGCTTATTCAGATATATACTCTCCTTAACTGCCACTCTGAGGCACAGCACCACTATGATACACTCCATATCAAGAACATCCAGCATGATATTCTTGATCATTACCTACTTTCACGCTCTGCATCGATTTCAAGCTCAATCACGGCGCTGGAGAGCAGTTACTCCATTTACAAATCTAATGATTTCGAAACCGTCTATTTCAACAAGCTCGGATTCAACAAAGGTGCCTACAACAGGCTTGCTGGTATGTTAGAGTTCCAAAAAAGATTAAAAAAGAGCTATTTCAAGAGACATTTGGCTATCCAGGGAGTCAAGATGGGAAGACTGTTGAATGATAAGGGATTGACTCAAGATTATAAGAAGGTGAAGATCTCAAAGGAGTATGATAACAGAGATTTGAAAATCTTTTGGAACTTTGGTATCGATGAGCCTTTGGAGATTAGTGTGAAGTTGCTGGAGACTGTCACCGATGAGCACTACAATTTTATCATGGATACTCAAGAAAGGTTGATCTCTGGTGAATTGGATGCTGTGCCTAACTTGGACTTTTCCGGGTTGTCCAAAGCGGAATCCTGGGGATTCAACACAATCATAGCAGTTTATGAATTCCTAACAGATAAGTGCTCCATGGATAAAGTGAGAAAACAGTTCAGACAAGTTCCAGATGTTCCTATTGACTCTACTTGGAAGCTATCTCATAACTTCATCACAATCATCGACTCATTGAAATGTATCCAATCATTATTGATAACCTTTGGAAAGCAGAAGAAGGGGTTAAATGAGCTGAGAGAATTAAATGCTTCTCTCATGTCCAGTTTCAGAGATGATGTACTGACGAAAAGACAAGATCTGAAAGCTGTGATGCAGAAGCACAAGACCAATGTCAGACGCTCTGCAGTGTTGGAGAAGCTACAGTTCGAGGGGTCAGTGGAGAAAGTATTTGACATCATAGATAGGGGCCACCTGGAGCAGTTTAAGATATTGAGATTGATGTGATATAGTCAGTTTAAGATAGCTTTAATTCCGTGGTATTGTAGTTAAGAAGTTAGAACCGTGTAAGTTAAAAAGTACAGTGTGATGTTCTAGACCGGGCGATATAAATAGCTCGGAGTCCCAAGTCCGCACGGGCGTGCACGAGCGTGCGCGAAGACCAAAAGGATCATCAAACATGATGAAAATAAGCAAGGCACAGATCAGATTTTATAACTCTCATTAAAACGAAGAGGAAGACCACTGAGAGATGATAACACCCTCTAACCTGATACCTAGAAGTGCAGAGACGAACTCAAACAAGTGCGTGACTTGTGAAACGGATATAGTATGTCCTGAGTGCCCATCTGGCCAGGAGTGTGTTCAAACTACTCCAACTTGTTTATCGTGTTCAAAGACTTATTGTAGGGCTTCAACTACAACCTTAGGATCCTCATCAGGGAAAAATATTGGTGGAATTGTTGGAGGGACCATATGTGGTATTGTGGTGTTGGTGAGTGCCCTCTGCGCATTCTATTTCTTGTACTATAAGAGGAAGGTTGTATTCAATAGGGTACGACACAAACCGTTGATATTTGATGATGATGTGGAGATCAATTTTCACAGATCTCCACAGGAGATGGAAAAGCCGTCCCGGAGAACTAGTTTATCAACGTCAGTGTTCACAAGGGCAAGTAATATCATTCCAATTGCGTATATCCCTGGTGTGACAATCGCAAAGAACTCTAGGGAATCAACAGTGACAGTTGACTCAGAACTCATCGGCGACCGTCTATCGAAGGCCAGTATCGTGGGAAACCCATCTTTGACCACCACAGCTATTCGTGCCACTCCAAAACTGGTGAGTATCGATGGTAAGAGAAATAGTACCGTGATCTACGGAACAGACAATATCCCTGCTACGGCTGTTAATGCTAAACAACTGGGTGGTGTAAAGAGTGTGAGATTGACAAAGAACCATGGGTTCGAACCACAAGACTTGATTGAAGAGGAGGAAGAAGGGGACGTCCAGAGCGTGGTGATGAAAGATGAAGGTACTGTTTTGAGTGATTACGATCCGTTTATCATCGATGATGATCAAAATTCCATAAGGTCAAAAGATTCAAGGGGATCCGTGTTATTGGACGTTAAAATTGATAGAAAGAGCCCCTTTGAAGATTAAATGACCAACGATTTTGAATATGGTGTAGCCCTCCAGATCTTAACTAACCTTATCGCCCATTTCTGGCGCCCTGTTCAGATCCCCTTTGCCCACTGACTAAAAAGTTTTGACACACTCGCGCTCCCCTTCAGTTTCCATCGACATTCCAGGCAGGATAGAACGGCAACCACAGACACGGAATCAAACGCTCTTGGAAGAGGCAGAACAGTAAGAGCTCTGAGCTCAACTGACGGTTGATCAAGTGCCAGGCTGCAATGGTCGATCGTATAATGACTCGAATGAGTACCTATTCGACCTTGACAAACCCTGCCGCCCATCAGGGGATGACCATGATATTTTACACAGACCGTTAATGAGGCGGGTCGATATTCTCTGAAGTTATATAGCCTTGCAAGCAGAGGGTGTAGTAGTGCTGAAATTCCATGGCCCATCCGAAGCCAATGAGTTCAGAGTTGAGGAAGTTATAACAAAGCACGAAAAGGCAATTAACAAGTGCACCGTGAAATTCTTGGGATGCCATGAGCAGCCCAATGCCTGTTATCAAAGTGCTACTCTAAACTAATATTTTCGATGAAATCCACATTCAAGTGGCCTCTAGGTGATACAGCTGGAAGATCTAAGATAATACTGCCAAGTCCACTGAACACTGAATTAAACTCCGCAGAGACATTTGAGAATGAACAAAGATCGAATGTCATCGAAAACAAGATCAAAAACGATGTCTCTTCAAATGTAGAAGATTAGATCTCAAAGCAATGACAGGAAGAGATAGCTTGTCTTCGAATATGGGAAACTTGATTTATGTTAAAGGACCATATACAGAATGTCAAGAATGCATCTGAATATGACCTGGAATCTATGGTTCACAGGCTTCAGAATAGTCATTCCCATATTTCTCGAGGTGATCACGATTTTCCATTGAACTTTGACAGTAAGGTTTATATTTATTTAGCGCCTAAACAACTTTGAACGTAGGTTGATAGCCATGGAAGCTTTGGGTTGATTCACGCTTCGAACTTTTGAATCTGAAATTTGAGGAGAAGTTTGAACATTAAGAGAAGAAGATTCCATATTTATCGGAGCTATGGAAGTTGATTTCCGTGACAAGAATGACCATTGATTTGTGAATAACCTTAAAAAGAAGATTGATGGATTTTATATAATAATGGAATCCTTGATGAGAACTATGCTTTCCTTCCTGTTTCATCCACAACGGTAGTCTATACTTCCGGCTTGCGATCACTGACCACCGATTTACATCGATTGCGATGCTGCGAAAGGAGTGTCAAATACCACTGGCGTCGACCTATTAAGATTGTGGCTTATAATAGAAAAGTACAGGAAATTCAGTTGAAAATTCGATATTCAAATGGGAAATCCGAAATGGTCGAATCCTGAGCCCCTTGGTGACCATAAGATCCATATATATTATGCAGAACGGTGGATCCTTTGATAAACTATAGCTAAGGAATACATTAGTAAAAATCTAGACATGAGAGGCTGCAGGATTATATCCAAAGAAGACACATTCAATTTTTACAGGGTAGAATATAGATGAAAACCCGCGTCGGAGGTGCTGCGATCCCCATTATGGTATACCTATGAGTCTATGACCGTAATCCAGATTCCATTATCCATGGACCATTGACCTAAAGGGCCAAGGCTAACATAAGTATTAAGTATTAAGTATTAAGCTAGAATGAGTTATAAATTATAATGAATTCTTTTCTTGGGTCGTTACTGCTAATTAAATTTTTTTCATCTGACTTTTCAATTGTAGACATTGAGGTTTGTCGCTTTTTGTGTCAACCGAGAGAAGTCAATTTTGGAACGTTCCGAATTTCGGAGGAGATCGGTGGAACAATCTCGAAAAATCAACTTAATGGACGATGAAATGGTTGAGATCGGCTGGACTGGAGGAAGCCAGAGGACGCATAACACCTCATCGCACCCTATTACTTAGGCGCATTTATTATGGTTGTTCATAACCCAAACAACTGGCACTGGGTTGATAAGAACTGTCTCCCATGGGCAAGATCGTATTTCAATGATCATCTTACTGCGTTGGACCTGTCTTCGGAAGGTTCTCATGAGTTCATCATCACCTCTGTGAATGTCACCGGTGACTGTGATGTCTCTAATAGAAAAGGGAAGGTCATCTGTATTTATGACATGATCCTTGACATTACGTTGGATGGCAAGAAGGACGATGAGGAAGTGAAGGGTACTGTTAAAGTGAAAGAGTTCATCCACGACGAAGATGATTATGAGTGGGAATACTCCGGACTGGGTGCTCACAAACAGTTTGTCATCTCTGAGCTTGTTCCAAAGATCAAAGCTGAGATCTTGAAGTTCCAAGATGAGTTGATTGAATCTCAGGAGAGAGATCTTCAACAGAATAATGTTGCTCACAACTAGACTGGTGGGTTTTAGTGTATGTCCACAGATCATAGACAACGCATACGCCGATACCAATTCAAAAGCTTTCATTATCTTTCATTATTCTACTTGTTCGTAGTTCATGCAGTGCACAGGATATTAGATAATATTCGATAAGATGAGCGTCATTCTTTTGAAAGATTCAAGAGGCCCGTTCAATGGGACCTCAGCTGAGCTTTAACAGATATTTTCAGTTACATCATCTCATACTCCCTCTTGTCAAATTTTAAATTTAAGAGGTATGAGATTGGAGAACCGGGAACTGGCGACTGTGACTAAAATTTAAGTTCTTCTGCAAAAAAGAGTAATGGATATCTGACATTACAAATATACCTTCTTGCAAGTTTTTAGGGTTTGTGAGTACCGGGCTCGTGATGTCAAGAGTGTAGTGACCATAATAAATCATAATCAATGATCATAAAAAAAACTTATAACCCTACAAAATGGTAGGATTCTTCTTTATTGATTATCTATGTTGATGTAAACTACAAAAGGCGCTATGATTCTTGCTCATGGAGCAAGAGCTATTTGACAGAGATATCGATATTTTTGTCAGGACATAAATCTATAGCTCAAACATGTGAGTATTCAGAATCTTTCACTCCATTGCTGCTCAGAGAGTCTCAATATCATTCAATCAAAGGTCCAACATTTCATTTTCGTTAATATTCATTATTTAACATCTTAAAGTACATGTCATACGTCAAAACCCTCCGGAACACCCTTTGCATGATAGTTACCAATAAAGCCACCTTCAACCCATTTGAATTCACCATTTTGAACGTCATTAATAACTTTGAAACTTTCCACAGATGAATATGGCATACCAGTACCAGGATGGAAATACATCGCATCTTTACCAGTGATAAGACACATCTTTCTGTTACCGTTCTTGAGAGTAATTCCTGATGGAGGGGAAGTCTTGAGAACAACCTTTGTAGTTTCAACCTGTTCAACATGTTGTACCTGTGTACGTTTCTTTGTGAAATCACCAAACTCTGGGAATGTATCTAGCACAGTGAAATCGACAGGCTTCACGGTCGTAGCGGCAGATATTTTATAATGTTCATTATCTTCATCCAACTTGATTCTGAATTGTGGTTCAGTCTCCAGAGAACGACGATTCACAGGCATTAGAACCTGTTCACCAAAGAGAAGAGCGCGCAATTTGTTTATCGTGTACTTGTTCTCAAATGCAACAATGTTGACACCAACCTTCTGCTTTGGACCCTCATATATGATCTTGATATCTTCAGGTAGTGGCGTTGGAGTGTCTGCCTCATCTGCAAACTTGACTGTTTTGACATCTGGAGTTCCTTCGGGCAAAGTGTCATTGTTGTGGGTATCAGTGGATTTGGCCTCTTCAGATTCAGCCTTAATTATTGATTCGGCCACCTTCTCATCACTTCTTGGTTTAGGAGCAGATGGTTGTATCACAGTTGATATCTCCAGAGAACGGGGTGCTACATCTGTGGATACTGAAGTCACAGAATCAGCTCTAGGCTCAGTGCTCTCAACATGCGGTTCTTCAATAGTATGGTTGACCTCCTCTGTGTCCATTTCAAACTCTGAGGTCTGTTTAACATTATTGCTGCTATCAGGGGCAACAAATCCTGCCTTCTCATTGTTGATGCCAATCGCATTTTCACTTTTCTTGTAGGATTGAGTCGACTGATTTGGTACATCATGCATATCAACATATGAAGTTTGGGCATTGAATGTGACATGAGGCTCCTCAATTTTTAGGTATTTCGCAATAGAATCTTTCTCGGGCACAGGAGCCTCCAAAGAGTCAAGATTTTCAGCATTAGGAGATGCATCACGAACCTCATATTTCCTACCCGAGATGGAGTTATGAGCGGCAGTTGGTATTTCTTCGACATCGTTAATCTCTTGTTTCTCGGGCTTTTCAATAGGTTCAACATCAAGTATTTCAACGTTTGGGCTGTCTTGCTTCGCACAGACCTGAATGGAATCCAGCATTTCCACATCACCATCCAGCTTTTCCAGTTTCACTTCTAGTGTTGCAGATGGCGCCGATGGTTGTATTGGTGTATCTTCGTCCGACCTGTCCTGCGACACAACGGCACTCTTTCCAGGATTGTTCAACAATTCCCATTTCTCTTTCAATTCTTGCTCCTTCTTTCTCGCCTCGTCTTCCTCTTTCTTTTGCTTCTCACTCTTTCTTCCCCTTCTATCCCTTTTCTTCAACACGTCCCTCGTCAAGAGAAACTTCTCCAATTCTCTCTCCTCTTCAATCTCCACAAACTTCACAAACGTCTTCACAGTGATCACATCAGTCAATTTACGTCTCTTGTTCATCATCATCTCGCGCCTCTTTTTCTGTTTATCATACTCCTGCTCTTTGTACTTGTTTAAAGTACTGATGTTGTACTTCTCCGTCTCTAAGGCCTCTGCCAATCTCTCCTCTTGTGTCATCTCTTTGTATTCAACCCTCGCTACAGGTTTTATATTGGACCTTCTCTTCTCTTCATCTTTCAATTTCTCAACAAGATCCAGCTTGCTCTGCACTGCCATCTTTCTGGAACTCTGACGACGCGTTTCTGATAGCAATGCGTCGGCTTTAGGTGCTTCATAGACTTTTTTCGCCTTTGGCTTAGAGACAACGGGTTGTTTGATCTTCGGAATGATGTGTTTCTTCTTCTGCTTTTGCACCCTCTCTTGCTTCTGTAATTCTTTCTCACCAATGTCACTCTCTTCCGAAGATTCATTCTCTGAAGAATCACTGAACATCTCATCATCGTTCTGTTCCTCGCCTTCTTCTGATTCCTCATCATCGACCTGGTTCTCAGTGGTAGCCTCTCTCGATGTAACAGCCACCTCATTGGTATCACTACCCTTTTCTTCGTCTTGCTCGTCTTCGCTCCCTTGTTCGCTCGCTTCTTCGCTCTCTTCATCGGACTTATATTCGGCATCGTCTTCATCCTCCACGAATAACAAGTCCACATCCTCCTCTGGGACCTCTTCGGCGCTTAGGAGTTGCTTCAGCCTAGAGCCCGCATTGGCTCTTCTCTTTCTTGTGTTCACCAGCAGATCCTCATCCATCGAGAGCGGCTGTTTTCCTTGTTGCTATTCTGTTGTGTTTTAGTTGCTGTTCTGTTTACGTCTTATATAGCTGTTTTTTTCATCAACACTTTCTGCAGAAGCGGAAGAAAGAGGACAAACGCACATCGACGAGGAGAACCGAAAAAGATGCTGAAAAGACCTTCAATCGTCGCCTCATTGCGCGTTATTTCACGCTGCAAGGGCATTCGTGCACACTCACACTTGACATCTTCTTCGCAGGATGAGCTCTCGCACTTTAACGAGCTCGCTAAGTCCTGGTGGGACGTTGCAGGCCCGCAAAGAATTCTCCATAAGATGAACTTGCTACGTATGGACTTCATCCAGGACACTCTGCGTAGCTATGTTCCAATTCCTGAGGAGAGTGATGTTTATGTTCCTGGCTACTCTTTGGATTTGTTGCCTAAGGAGATCTCATCTCAAATTGTCGCTGAGCAAGAGAGATATAGAGACTCCCATCTGCATAAGGGGAAGTTGAAGGCACTAGATATCGGTTGTGGGGGTGGTATCCTTACGGAATCACTGGCTAGACTGAGTTACCTTGAGAGCGTCAAGGGTCTTGACCTCAGTCCCGGTGTCATTGAAGCTGCAAAGTACCATAAGGCATTGGACCCCGTGGTTGATTCCAAAGTGACATACGAGTTGAAGCCATTAGAGCAAGAGAAGGAGCAATACGACGTTGTAACTATGATGGAGATGCTCGAACACGTTGATTATCCAGCTGAGGTGCTCTTGAGTGCCATGTCTAAGGTGAAGAAAGGTGGTTGGTTATTCCTAAGTACTATCAACAGGGACCTGATATCATATGCCACAACCATCCTCGCTGCTGAGCATATCTTGAATATCGTCCCTGCTGGAACGCACTCATTCGACAAGTACATCAACAGCAGTGAACTAGTGGATTGGATCCATAGACGTCCAGGGTACCAAGTTGTGTCATTGAAAGGGTGTATATACGTCCCATTGAAAGGGTGGGTGTTCTGTGGTGATGGTTCCACTGGTAACTACATTGCTGCTGTGAGACGAGCTTAGACATGTACATAGAGAGAAAGCGTCAATAAATCATAGAGCAGCCTCTTTTGCCTTCTCCTCAACGGGTTCATCTACAAACTTGGGCACCTCACTGAGATAGCTTGGTGCCTCACCTTCCTCGACAGCAAACTGTTCATCTTCCATATCGAACGCCAACGCCTCGAGTTCAGCATCCAGCTCACTGTCGCTGATAGCATCAGGGACGTCATAACCTGAGGCCAGAACCTCCTGGATCTCCTTCCCACGCTCCACAAGATCAAGGATGTCGTCTTGCATGTCTTCAATCTTGTCAATGTCAACTTTGCCATACACCTTCTCCATCTCACGTTTTGCCTCTTTCATTGCATCAACCGTGGCAAGCGTGCTTTTCAAGTTGTCTGTGGTCATCTGGGCGTTGCTCATCCCCCAAACGTGTTGTTCCAGCTGGTCCTTCTGAGCTTCAATTTGTTTACGCTGTTTCAATAGTCCCATTGCACGCTGCTTAAGTGAGTTCTTTCCAGGGCCGTCACGCATCTTCGAGAGACGCTGCTGGTAGGCACTTAACTCGGCGTTGATCTTCGAGAGCTTGATGTCCAAGGTGGCAATACGGTCCTCCGTGTTCTTGATGGCGCCATCCAACGTTGGCTTAGGCGCTGTCGACTTTGATCCAAAAAGGCGGTTCATCCTTGTGCTTCCTGCGTGGAGTGAATTAGTATGGCAGATTCAGCGGCTTCCTTACTCCACGCTACTGCCGTGTGTTTTTATACGTCGCTTGTGACCTTAATATATGCGTCTATCTCCCTTTTACGGTTTAGATCGTTATCAATTTTCTCGCACTATACAAAAGACGACGACAATGGACAACTTTCCACCTTAAAAGCCACCCCCTTTCTCACTGTCCCAGTTTAACTGTCCAGGAACCTCTATCGCTTTGAAGATGAAATGGTTAGGGTTTTCCCTGGCGACTTTTCTGTCACTTGTTGGAGGTCCAATGTAAACCACACGGTCTTGTGTGGAGAAATACTTCCACTTGGTGAGCGATTTGGCTAAGGCACCCTGTGTTGACATCTCAATGAGCACAGACTTCATCTGGTCTGCTGGAACACCCCGTTCCAACAACAAACATGCAACACCAGCAACAATCGGGGATGCCATGGATGTTCCACTGTGTCTAATTGGATTCTCATTATCTATGTTACTCAAGGATTCAACTTGCCAACCGGGTGCAAATACTGCGACTTTCTCTCCCCAGTTGGAGAAGCTGGTGATGCTGTCAGTCATCTCATCCATTGCCCCAACTGCAATAGCCTTTTCGGCACTGGCTGGACTGGTGAATGATGCGCTCATATCACTGTTACCAGCAGCAACGACAACAACCATTCCTTGATCAGCAGCAGCGTTCGCAGCATCGTTGAACAAAGCCATGTAGAACCCACCAATGCTCATGTTGATCACACCTTTGACGCCTCTTTTTTTTCTGTCATTAACGGCCCATTCGATCCCTTCCAAGATGTCAGAGATTGAACCTGTACCACTAGCACCCATCACTTTAACACTAACGAGCTGAGTACACTTTGCAACCCCATAGGTCTTAGAACCTATGAGACCACAAACATGGGTACCGTGTCCATCAAGATCTTTGTCCGGTTCACCGCTCACTGCACTGAACCCCCATGTGGCCCTGCCTTCAAAGTCTGGGTGCTCAACATCAACACCACTATCAATGACATAGGCAACGACACCTTCACCACATGTATCGTATTGATACTCATATGGCGCACTAAGTTCCCAAATACCATCTCTCGTGATAATCCTAGCCAAATGTGATGGAGCATTGGTTTGACCATTTACATCTTGTGCACCGAGATCTGGGCTCTTATCAATAGGAGAATTATAACCAGTCTCGACCTGGATGTTCAAGACCGATTCTTCCGCATAATTATCTTCTGAAGCGAGAACTAAATCATCAGTGGTTGAGTAATGATCCTCAAATAGCTCGGACTCAGCGATACCACAGTCAGACGCCTCTTTAAAGTCAGCTACCTCTTCAACATCAGCGTCTTCTTCGTTTCCGTCAGTGTTGTGATAGCCATCAAACTCCAGTTGACTGGGCCCATTCTTTTCTATATCTTCAGCAGTATGTGTTCCCGAGTGTTGGTAGGGAATGGCACGCTCATCCATCAACACAAGATTGACATCCGGGGAGACACTCCGAACCAATGGGTCAAACTTCATCATTTCAGCACTTTGTGTACCGTCAATATCGATGACAAGCCATTCGAAGGGGCCGATTGTAATTGTTTTCTTGACATTGGATGCAATCTGTGCCTTAACGGCGGTATGAGTGTTCAAGAACTGGGCAAACGAGGTGTTGGTCTTGAGTTGAACGATGTATTGGTCTGAAAGAACGACCCCTGCAATACTGGCTATGACAAATACTGGTTGGAACCTCATTACTGATCTCATATCAATACACGGTAGAGCCTTATAGAGAAATGGCTGTTGGATTCGAGCTTTATGCCCTTTGGTTTTTGTGGAGATTCCACAAAAGACGTGCATGCAAAATAGAACTTATAACTGCTAGGAAATGGCTGCCACGGACAGTTTCGGCGATGTTAGTAGAAACATACTAAATTCTGCTTGTTTTCTTACTCAAAACTGTGCATATCGTTTATGGTAGTGGTGTAGAATGTTATTCACGCATCTACATGAGACCTGAATGTTATTTGTCTCTCGTACATTGGGATTGCAGAAGCACAAGCTAATTCTTCTTATCAGCATCATGTATGACAGTTCACAGGGACATGACCATTGTACCATGTACCATAGTTGAGTAGGTCTTCCCAAAATTCATAATGAGCAGACTCCTTCGTTGGTGAGAGAGAGACCATCAGATAACGATAACGGGAAATTCATAAGGCCGCCCGCAGCCCGCGATAACTGGAGAAACCCGCCTGAGATTTTTGAAGTTCGGTTCCTCTGCTGCACACTAGAGAGACTAGAAAAGGAAGAGCAACAACAATGAGATTAAGCGCACTGTTTATTGCACAGGCTGTCAGTGCCATCTCACTGAACCTGCAGTCCCCACTGACCAACCTCAACAACATTTTGGAGTATGCCGGTGTCTCTGCTGGAACTTTCAAACAAGTTGTGGTTGATGCCCCTGAGGTGTTTCAGACATGGAAGGATATCATGACAACGCATTCGTCTAGCGAGCTGAGACACTTGATCGATCAGTTCCAGAGCTCTCAATTCACTCCTAAGAACACTTTCCAAGATATCTTGAAACAAAATGACAAGTTTGAGGTCCTCACTTCCACATCGTATCCTGATTATTCCTTGCGTACGAGTAAGTCTGATCCGTCTGTGTTAGGCATTGATACGGTCAAACAGTATTCCGGTTACTTGGACCATGCAGAATCTCATTTCTTCTACTACTTCTTCGAGTCTAGAAATGACCCTGAAAATGACCCTGTCATCTTATGGTTGAATGGTGGTCCTGGTTGCTCGTCCATGACCGGTTTATTTTTTGAACTTGGTCCTTCGTCCATTGGTCCTGAGTTGAAGCCTATTTATAACCCGTACGCTTGGAACTCCAATGCCTCAGTGGTGTTCTTGGAACAACCAATCGGTGTTGGGTACTCATATGGAGACAAAGAGGTTTCCAATTCGTATGCAGCTGCCAAGGATGTCTTCATCTTTTTGGAGTTGTTCTTCCAGAAGTTCCCTCAATTTGTCAAGAATGACTTTCATATTGCTGGTGAGTCCTATGCGGGCCATTACATACCAGCTATCGCCTCAGAAATCATCAACCATGCTGACCGCTCATTTGAATTGACTTCTGTGATGATTGGGAACGGTATCACAGACTCTCTTGTCCAGAATGATTACTATCAACCTATGGCATGTGGTAAAGGCGGTCATAAGGCTGTGTTGACTGAGGAGCAATGCGATATTATGAAGAAGAGCGCTAAGAGATGTTCATCTTTGACTTCTACCTGCTACAGATTCCAAAACGCTTTTACCTGCGTTCCTGCTATGGTTTATTGCAATGGCCTTTTGGAACCATATGTAAAGACCGGATTGAACGTTTATGATATCAGAGGCCCATGCGATGGTGGTAACTCCTTATGCTACAAGGGATTGGACTATGTGGAGCAGTACTTGAACAAACAAGAGGTTCAACAAGCGCTCGGATCAGAGGTCCAACAATACGTGGGTTGCAATGACCAAGTTGGGAGAAATTTCGCACTTACTGGTGATGAGGCCAAGCCATTCCAAGGGTTTGTAGCGGAGTTATTGGAGAAGGGATATCCAGTGTTGATCTATGCGGGCGATAAAGATTTCATCTGTAACTGGTTGGGAAACCATGCTTGGACCGACGACTTGGATTGGATCCTTGCTCCAAGCTATAGAGAAGAAGTTTTGAAGCCATGGAAGTCCTCCCTTGGCCCTGCTGGTGAAGTCAAGAGCTTTGGTGGGCTGACCTTCTTGCGTATCTTTGAAGCTGGTCATATGGTGCCATATGATCAGCCAGAGAATGCTCTCGCCATGGTGAATACCTGGATCTCTGGTGAGCACTCTTTTGGCTATTGATTTATTATACAACACAATTCATTATATCGCTAATTTATACCAAATCACCGTACAGCGAAGGACTATTCCTTTCGTTCTACGTAGTGCGATCGGTTCGTGCTCATCGCGCTCTCCCAAACCGAGATCATCTCGATTCCAAGAACAAACTGCCGCACGACGAACAACATAGCGGCAAGCGATAACAGTGCACGATGGCTGAGCCACTTATGAAGAAAAATAAGTTCAGTGATGACGAGATTGACAGTTTCATCTTGAAAATCCAGACGCAGCAGGTGAAGAGCAACCAGAAAATCTTCAGCAATGATGATATCCTCTCCATCTCATACGTGATGAGTGAATTCGTCGATGCCGTACAGAAAATTAAAGATTATCCTTCAGCATTCCAAGTAGAGCTTTTCCGGGAGGTATGTCATGATAAGAAGCTGCACTCTGCACTGAGAGACCCATACGTGGCATTAGCACTGGAATTGAAGAAGGTATACGACATGGGGAATTTACCGTGGTTTGATAAGGTGCTTGAATTTGAAAAAAGAAACAAACTTGAATTGGAAGAAGACCCAGTAATGGCATCATATTGGGAGATTTCACAATCTTTTCTTCCTGATCTCATTGAGATCTACGACTTAGAATTGAAAGAAGCTGTTGAAACGAACGATTTGAACTCATCTTTAATCCAATTGGGCAGAACACGCTATGAAGATATAGTTAATGAGCTTCTATGTATGAGATTCTCAGATAGAGATTCAATGACAGACATGACTATCCATTTGCACAACTCAAAGTTGGCTGCGCATTGGGCTAATTCGTACGACTTAGTACAAGATTCTAAGCTCCACGCTTCAGAAGTGTTTTATGGATACATTGGTGCATTGTCATTGACTTGCATTGTGCCGCCTCAGCGAGAAGCGATGATTACATGGATCTCGATCCTTATTGAACCAATCTTGATGAACTATGAAAGTGCCTTGATGGTTTCAAGTGATGCAAAGACTAAATTGATTGAAGAATTACCGGGGGTTGAATTCAGGTTGGTCCATATTGCTAGCGATACCCCTGATCCGGTATTTATTATCCAAGCATGGTGCGGATATGGTGCTCTGATGGTTGGAATATCAAGTGCATCCACAGTGATTGATGCAGAGAATAGAGCTGCTGGAGTTGCGCTCTATAAGAAGTCAAACATCGAAAGAGCACACAGAGTTATTGAAGACTTTGGCGAATTCTATTTTACCAGATACTTGACACTGAGCCGACCATCTGTTTCCACATTCAGCAGAGATTCCCAAACCTTTGGCAACACATCTCCAGGTGTTACAGCATTGCAGACACCATATGAACAACAACAAGAGATGAATGTGTCTGTTCTACGACAACAACAACCAATTCAGACGTTGCATGGGGCCCAACAACAGTTATCTGTACCATTCATGAACTCTACACTTAATGCACTTGCTACACAGCCACCACCTGAAATGTTCAACAATAGTGATTATCAAAGGCAGATTGAAGATCTCAAAGATATCGCACTTGCTGATCCAATGGCGGATGAAATTATAGATAAATCCTCCAAGGAGAAGTTCAACCACGTACTATTAGTCAGAAGATATACACCAGCGGAGTATAAGACCTCTAAACTGACCAATACTGATGTTCAGGTGATGTGTTATGTTGAGAATATCCCATTGGCGAGGGCCATTTCAACGAACAAGAAAAAAGCTGGTCAGATTTGTGCACAGTTTATCCTCAACTACCTTGATTATTTCATGCAGAAGCTCCCCCCACGCTAAAGATGCAACGATAATGCTTTAAAATTCCTTAATGTCACTATATGATCACAATTTTCTTAGTAGTTTGCATATGCTCTACAGTCAGGCACCTAGATTTCCTTATCAGGAAAACTTCCGTATTCGGAGTTTTTCAAAGGTTTAATGATATCGTAAGAAGAGCTCTTCTGTACACTTTGAAGGAAGTTGGAACACCTCCCCCAACTGCAAGGATCAGCAGATGTCACGAGGGATCTAAAAGTATGAAGAGATACTTCAGTGGAAAACCTATTGGTAAAGAGCGAAGAGACTCGTCTAGCGATGAAGAGGAGGAAGATGTTGTCGTAAAGAAAGCCACATCGGTTGAGATGAGCTCGATCGATAACGTTGAGGTGGTAGGGAGAAGTGCAATGATTAGCCATGGTAGCAGCATCCAGGCCAGTGGTATTAGTAAGGAAGACCATAAGGATATTGATGATCAAGAGGAAGATACTGCGGAAGATACTGAGGAAGACAGTGGTGAAGACAGTGATGATGAGGATAGCGATTCAGATGATGAGCCAAAATTACTCAAACCATTATTCCTCTCAAAGAAGCAGAGAGTCCAGTCGAAGCCAACTTCCTCGGTTCTATCCAAAGAGTCGTCCAAGGAACGGACACTTAAGAACATCGAGATGATGAGACAGCAAGAGATAGACTACTTGAAGCAACTGGAGCTTGAAACACAGAATTGCGGTGGTCTTGACGATACGGATGGGAAAGATCCACAGAGAGAAAAGGCGGAGTGGGAATTGAGACAGCTTAAGAGAGAGAAGAGGGATAGAGAACGTGAAGAGAAGGAGATGGAGGAGTTGGAGGAATTGGAGATGAGAAGGTTACGTACTGAGGAAGAGAGGGAACAAGAAGCTCTGGAGTTGGCAGAGCAACAGGCAAAGGGTCAAGAAGGTAAGAAAGAGAAGAAAATAAGTGGTGCATTCTTCCAGGATGATAGCATCTTGAACAGAAAGATGGATGGTGAGATTGAGAAATACGATAAGAGTCTCTTACCCCAAAGATATAAAACTGGGAATAACTGAGTGTTATGTTATTGAAATTTGATACTAAACTTAAAAGTTAAAAACTCTTCGATTGCACTTAGATCCATTGATATATATGGTCTTCAGTATGCCGTATACTGTAATTATTGGCCCTTGTAATCCTACCCATTTACGCCTTCGTGCGCTTCTCTGGGAAAATGCTCGAAAACAACAACATTAGCGAAATCATTGAAACGGAAGACAACGAAGAACAAACAGTGATAGAAAGATAGCTACGTGCAGCAAAAGACCACTGAGATGGCCGACAGACTCACACAACTCCAAATATGCCTTGATCAGCTCGTTGAACAATTCTGCGCTACCTTGCACTACGTGGACACACATCATGAATTTAAAGCATCGGAAGGAGAAGAGCTAATGACAGACCCACAGGCAGTGATAGCTCCACCTGAAGAGTTCGAAGCGACAATAAATGAGCTCTCCACTGATCTTATACTCAAGACACGTCAGATCATTGCATTGATTGATAGCTTACCCGGTGCTGGTGTTAGTCAGCAGGAACAGGTTAACAAGATCGTGGAACTGCAAAAGGAGCTGGAGAGTGTTGAGGCAGAAAAAGTCGAAACCGTAAGGAAGAAGGATGAACTCCTACAATGGTGTAATGATCTTGTCATAAATTTCTCTAAAGGCTTGATCGAATCGAAAAAGCTGTCTTGAGTATGTATCACTCCATATGGAGATATTATATATGCCACAACTGATCATCGTCAAAACCTAATATTGAACCCATGCCATTGTCCATTTCTTCGTCAGATTAATGGATGGACTTGAAGTAGTAGTGCTGGACTGTTCTCCATCTAGCTAATGTTCCCTGTCTCTTACGATTCCTAGATGATACATAGACTGCATATGAGGTACTTCTAGCACAATAGCGGCATAATCTAAGATGAAACATGCTGTCTCAGTAATCAATTATCAGTGCATCACACAGGCATATGGGTCACTGTCCATAATAATTATTAATACCTTCTCTGGAAGAGAACTAGGAGAGCCCATGGAATTTCTCTCCTCACTCCACGACAAAGTTGATTCTGAGAATGTCATTCCAGAGTTTTGGGGCTAAAGAGTGTATACATCGTTTAAAAGGACATACCAGCAAGGTCCTCATCTCGAAGCGCGTGCATCAGAGAAACTCAGTTTCATGGTAAATGGGAATTATCTAAGGAATCTTGATATGTTGGCTCGACATTGTTGGCTCTCTTATGTGGTGTGCCCAAGGCTCGCACTTTTCTTTCCACAGTAGGAGTCTGAGGCTTATAATGTGGAGGTATAATATATATCTCACTGATGATTTATCCTATCATTTTTCATGAAAGGATTTAAGAGCTGACCGTTCATCAGGTGTTTTGTCCAGCGTTCTTCCCCGAATCTCTTAACCTCCAATCTCCAATGCTTTAAAAACTCCAGTTCAGGAATAACTGTGATGATACTAGGTGCTCTTGTGCAAACAGAGAGCGGGTCGTGGCAGCAGTGGGAGAGACTCGAGGGGCATACTACTGCTATCATTCTGGTTTTTGTCATTATTAACTCTATGTGCGCTGTTTTAATACCTCGCCAGGGCTCAGTTTTGCCTCTTCACCTCAGGA
Organism: Williopsis suaveolens; assembly: GCA_003708225.3. Taxonomy (NCBI): domain Eukaryota; kingdom Fungi; phylum Ascomycota; class Saccharomycetes; order Phaffomycetales; family Wickerhamomycetaceae; genus Williopsis; species Williopsis suaveolens. Next base: position 34,035 of record PPNS03000037.1, on the reverse strand, counting down.
AATGTCGTTGGGAATGAGGGATCCAAAATAAAGCTATGTTGCAGACGTGCCGTAACCCCAGAATCTGTCAATTCTGAGTCTTATATATATCAGAAGATCAGCCTATAGGATGGTGATTCGTGAGACGTGTTTGTACAATTATCGAATGGCACTCCAAAGGTGGATTGAGGAGCTGCTTTCTTAAGTGGTGCTTCGAATTTACCAGCTCGCACTGAATAACGTGCGAATTTGAGCATGATTACGATATGACAAGAAAATGAATCATAGCAAATGAATTAGAAATGGAGATTATGGAAGAACCACAACGTACAACTGAAATTCTATCAGCTCACATGATGCAACGAATAAGATCATTACTATGTCAATATAATTGATTGAGGGTTCGAAAACTTCTCTTAACTATATACCGTCTTAGATGGAGATGTCATAGTTGTCGCAGTTGAAGTCCCAACTCAGCCACTTCATAGATTCGCATTGATCCTTTGTCCACTTGGTTCCGTAGATCAAAGGTGAGATCGAGCTGAAGAAGTAGTATGAAAGTAGCACAGATGTGACCATAATCAGGATACCAACGTTTTTGTTCTTGATCAACAAGTATTGGAACGTCACACCAAGTAACAAAATTCCAAAGTATAAAGCTGGAATGTAGTATTGAATGAAGTACTCACCTTGAATGAACAAATATGGCACGTAATGTAACGCCCAACCAAGGATAAAGGTTAAGGAATGATGTCTATAGTTGATCAATCTTCTTGAGTACTCACCTCTGAACAATGACATCAAAGAAACAATCAAGGAAACGGAAATGAATATGAGAGTGATGTACGCAATGACCGGGTTCCCAATCATATAGATCAATGAATCTTGACGGTTCAAGAACTTCTCGCCCTTCTTCATGAATGGCCATGTCGTTGGTTCTTTTGTCTTGTCATTTGTCACCTTAATTCCTTTGAGAAGCCTATTCATGATACCATTCAACTCTGCGAACTTGAATAATACCGATGGTGGCTGGTATTCCAACTTCTCTTGAAGGGTTTCATTCAGGTCCAAGTCTTCCGGGTAGTTTATATTCTCAATAGAGAATGTGGCTCTGTCCATGTTTGGACTCTCGATGCAAATCACTTCCTGTTGGTTGAATCCCCATGACGGTAACTTCAAGTCATGAGACAGAACAGTACACTTCTTCTTACCATTGTACAACCAGAACTTCATATCTGTGCTTCTTAGGAACATCTCGTCAGAACCGAACTTGATACGGAAGATATCAGTGTCATTACCAGTGTAGGAACCATTGCCGAAGCAAGAAACTTCGAAATCATACTCCTGTTCACTGATTGGTGGTTTGGAATTGTCAACTCTAAGTAACGCACCAGTCATTTTGTGTCTGAGGTAAGCTTCAGCATCCCTTCTAATTCTTAAATCATGGGAGTTGATACCTCTAACGGGTTCAATCACCCATTCATTGTTGAAATCCTTGTAGTCAAAAACCGTAACCTGTTGGTTCCTAGATCCAGACTTATATTTGTATGGATGAGAATGTAGATAACCTCCCATAGAGTCAGTATGTCTGATGGTGATAGTTGAACCCCAAGTCACATACTTTGGAACATCCGAGAGGTCATTTCCAACCAAATCTCTTTGGAAATGCGTAGACAACAATGAGGCATCCTTATGGTATTGTGGTAGGAGTTTAATATGAATGATGAATACCATGAAGTATACGGCAAATGGGATGAGGACAAGTGAAGATCTGAAGAGGGTATGTTTGGTGGCTTGACAGTTTGACACTTGTAGATCTCCCAAGATGAACCAAACCTTGATGAGTGTCAAGGATAGCACCCATGTGATTGTAGCAAGACCAATCCATTTTGTTGATACAGTCAACCCCATAGAGATACCAGTCAATAACAAGTACTTGAACCAAGACTTACCGAATGGTGCACTGATATCGAATCTCTTGTAAGAATAGACACTCAATGACACTCCTAATAGGAACAGGGTATCAGGTATGAAGATTCTTGAACTGAGGACAGTCATTGTCTCTAAGCAGAGCAATATAGTAGAAGCAAATGCCACTAGGGAACTGACAGCACAGGCTCTTAGTGTCAAGTAACACAATGGAACATTCAGCGAACTCAACACCGCCGTAAATACTCTCAAAGCAACATATGGCACCGTGGTTAAAGCATAGTCGTCACCAGCTTTCAAATGCTTATCACCACGGTACCCAACAAGGTAGGCAAAGAAGGTATATATGAGTGAGTGCAACGGAGGTGCCACATCATTGAAATATACCCCATCGATGTACTTATTGATGTGGCGGATGGTATGTGTCTCATCGAAGAGCACCACACTTGGTTTATTGATTCCATGTGTCTTGATTAACAGCGATAGGGCAATGGCAATGGCAATGAGCCCATAGTCCACGGGAATTAATTTGGTTAGAGAAAGGCTCTCTTCATCAACAGATGTGGTAAAGTATCTCCATTTTCTACCGGGCCTTAGATCAGGGTGCTGCTGCAATTGCTGTTCTTTCTTCTTCACCGGTGCCACATTAGGTGGGAGGATCTTCTTCTTCGCCATGACGTGCTGGACTTTGGTGCTGGTTCGAGGGTGTGGTTGTTTCTCTCCGTTTCTCTCTGTTTTGTAGAAGACGTGTTCAATTTCGCGTGCCTGAGATTTTTAGTGCTCAAATGCTTCTACGAAAAGCTGTCAATAATCAAAGTCATAACGTCGTTAAAAGTGTGATCTCTGTAGGGATCACCCAGAGAATTAATGGAAATAAATGCAACAAATTCGATAGATAGCACTCAGTGGTAGCTGACGTACAATCCACCTTCTCTTTCCTCCAACAGCGAGGCCAGGTAGCCAACATCGTCACTCTGTAGGTCCCATCCAAGTCTTGACGTGATTCTCACAGACTTCAGATGTGGTAATCGATCCTCCATGATAGCAATAGTTAGATCATCTGGATGGATCTTGGAGCTCTGTCCCAATCCACCACTCGATTCGATCCACAGTGTTCTTAAAGGTCTGTGCTGCACCATAGGCAACAAGTCCTCTCCAAACATCAGGTTTGAACAATAGTCCACATAGATCTGTAAAAATTGCAAGTTTGGGCAGTACATGAAAAGGAAGTCCATAGAATTGTTCTTCAAGCCTGGCATTGGATACAGAATGGATAAATGAGTCAAATTGTCACCACACTTGTTTAACATGGAATAAATTGAGAATTCCTTGATCAATGGGCAATGTGCCAGCTCTAATCTCTTGATTGTATCTGGGAACTTGGATCCAGATAGGAAGGATTCACTGATTCCACCGCTCAGCCTCAAATACCACAAGTTTGGTGGCCATATCGATTCATCGCAGTCTTCACACTGGATAGAAGATCTTGGGAAGGATAACTTAGTCAATTTCTTCAGGCTCTTGATCGACTGGAATAGCTCATTCAACTTCATAGTCTCACTGACTAATCCCAAATCCAAAACTTCAATGTCTTTGCAATTCCGTAAGCTCACCAAAGGGGCATATCCAAAACTCGTCTGTGGCGCAGTGAACAGTTGTAACTTGAAGCAACGTCTTAAAACTTTTGAAACGTACGAGTTCTTACCACTCTGGATAATAGTAGATAGATCCAGTGATCTCACCAGATGAGCTTTATCTTTGGCCAATGACTCAACAAACTTGTGGAAATTGTGCGAGTTGAGATATGGCGATTGGTATAGAAGTGGTAGATATGAGTAATAGAACATTTTAGAAACTCTCAAGAACTTTGGATCCAACTTGGGCAAGAATAACATAATCAGTTGGAATATCTCGATTGGGAACACCGCTTCGTAGTCATCAGGGGCAATCTTCAAAGCCCCCAATGACTGCGTTATAACGTCACTCTTCTCGTCATCATCCTCTTCTTCATCGTCGTCCTTCTGTTTAAGACCAGGGCCGTACTTTCTGTATGGTGGTTTGGTCTTCTTTGGTCTTCTCTTGTTCGCCATCGTTGTTCACCTTCTGGTTAAAGTAAAACTATCCAGTATTTTGTTTCAGTACGGAGTACGAGGTTAAGATCACCTGGCCGTCTCTATAATAATCAGCAAGGGATATTCCTTCTAATGCTCCACGCAGATCAAAGGCCTCTGCGGTTGTTATACAGAGAGCCCTTTGCGGCCTCGGTGCTGTTTCTTTTTTAATGTGGAGAAATGACTGGAAGAGGAACTGTTCTATTTGAAGTATATTGCTCTTTTAGGAAATTTATTGGGCCTTTTTGTTATTTACGACCGCTCAACTTGGAGTAAAATGGAAGATTTCAGGATTTCAGGCCATGTTCCTCATAGACTGGTAGCATAGAAACTGTCCATATTCTCTTTCTTCATCTACTCAGTCACCCATTCATCGAAAACCCCCAGAACCAGACGCGTCAATTGGGAAAATTCACATACGCGACTTAGAAAACGTACTAAAAGCTGCTCCATAAATGTTTAGGCGAGGTGCTTCACTGTTGCTTCTTACTCCCTTATATTATCAATATCGAAGACCAGTTGTTACAATGGCTGGGAACCGAGATATCTTTGCCATGCTGTCCAAGAAAAGGCAGTCTGAGAAACCGTTGAGTCCTCCAAAGGGTGATGCCAATACTACAGAGACTCCAGAGAGCCCTAAAGCTTCCACAGAGGAGCCAAGCGGTCCAATTCCGAAGAGACCTAAGGTTGAAATGACAAAGTATTCCGAAGAATCAGAGGATATTCCTGTTGAGACGAAAGAACAAGACGATTCCCCTGATTCACTTGCTTTTGACTCAGACACTGAAAAGAAGGACTATGAAGATGCTAAGCAAATCCTTTCCCTATCATCATCTTCGTCTAAACAACCATCCAACATCAAGGAAGGTAAACCAATACCATACTCTGCTGTTGTCGAGGTGTTTGAGCAGATTGAAGCAACATCCAAAAGACTCGAAATCATCCAATTGACCTCTGATTTCTTCCTCAAAGTTCTTGATACAAACCCAACAGATCTCATACCAATTACCTACCTCTTTATCAACAGACTGGGTCCGGATTATGAAGGTTTAGAACTTGGTCTCGGTGAAACCATCCTGATCAAGACAATTGCTGAAAGTACGGGTAAATCCACCCAGCAAATCAAATTGAAGTATAAAGAAACTGGTGATTTGGGTACCATCGCGTTACAGGCAAGAAATGTTCAACCAACAATGTTCAAGCCAAAGGCATTGACCGTTAATGTGGTTTTTCAGAACTTGAAAGAGATTGCAATGGCATCAGGTAATAAATCTCAAGAGAAGAAGATCAATATCATCAAAAGAATGCTGACTGCGTCGCAGGGACTCGAAGCCAAGTTCTTGATCAGATCTTTGGAATCGAAGTTACGTATTGGGTTGGCGGAAAAGACTGTGCTGATCTCACTTGCAAAGGCCTTGTTGATTCATGAAAAGGGTAATAAGATCTCAGCAGAGCAATTCGTCAGAGCTGAGGAGCAAATAAGAGACGCATTCTGTCAAATTCCCAACTATGAAATTGTCATCAGCTCCGCATTGGAGTATGGTGTGTTGAAATTGGATAAGCACTGTGTCTTGAGACCAGGTATCCCATTGAAACCGATGCTAGCAAAGCCAACCAAATCCATCACGGAAATTCTTGATAGATTCACAGGTGAACAATTCACTTGTGAGTATAAGTATGATGGTGAAAGAGCTCAAGTCCATTTGCAATCAGATGGTCAGGTTAAAATCTATTCAAGAAACTCCGAAGATATGTCACAGAGATATCCAGATATCGTTGACGCAGTGAAAGGTTTCTTGAACAAAGACGATCCTCCAAAGTCCCTGATCCTTGATTGTGAAGCTGTGGCATGGAGCAGAGAAGAACAAAAAATCTTGCCATTCCAGGTCTTGTCAACAAGGAAGAGAAAAGATGTCAATGCTGATGACATCAAAGTTCAAGTCTGTCTATTCGCGTTCGATTTGCTTTGCTATAACGATCAACCAATGATCAATGAGCCATTGAGAAAGAGACGTGAGTTGTTGTTCAAATATACTGTGCCAATCCCTGGGAAGTTCCAATATGCTACTAGTAAGACCACTTCTGATGTCGAAGAGCTACAAGCCTTCTTGGATGAGTCTGTGAAGAATTCATGTGAGGGCCTTATGGTCAAGACATTGGACTCAGACCCATACAGACCAAGCCAAAGATCCAACTCCTGGTTAAAATTGAAAAAGGATTATCTTGCAGGTGTCGGTGACTCTTTGGATTTGGTGGTGATTGGTGCTTATTATGGTAAGGGCAAGAGAACAGGAACATATGGTGGTTTCCTCCTTGCCTCGTACAACCAAGACTCGGGTGATTACGAAACATGTTGCAAGATTGGTACTGGGTTCTCAGATGAGATGTTAAAACAGTTATACGAGAAACTATCCAAGACTGAATCTGAAGAACCAATGAGCTACTACGTCTATGATTCAAGTGCACCACCAGACATTTGGTTCCAACCAACAACTTTATTCGAGGTCTTGACTGCTGATTTATCACTCAGTCCTATCTATAAAGCAGGACAGGAAATATATGGTCGTGGTGTCTCTTTGAGATTTCCAAGATTCATAAGAATTAGAGAAGATAAAGGTATTGAAGATGCCACATCCAGTGATCAAGTTGTTGAGTTCTATGAGAGACAGAGTGGAATCAACCTGTAGCAAGGCTGCTGAATACATGCGACACACAAGGGAGTGCAATATAATGATTAATCTATCGGTAGATCTCTCAATCGCAAATTAGGACAAAGTCACCATATGAGAACGTAGAGGAAACACCACTGACGAAATTCGAGCGCACCGCAGCGATTCCATCAACAGAAAAACATCAAAACAAAATCAGGGGAAGAACGAAGGAGAATATTATTGTTAGAACGGATTCTCGCTAGTTCAGACTAAACACACCCCATACCGTTCTACTGGTTGGTGCGAACAGAGGAGCAGAAAACAACACGGCTCTCACAATGTCAACAGAAACGTCAGAACAGTCCTCCGAAGCCGACTACTACGAGCTTCTAGAGGAATACATTGAGAAATTCAACACACTCCATACCCTACATATAGAGTACTCCAGCCTGGTGACACAACATGGACACTACACCACTAAGATCGATAATTTGCTGGATGTCTTGGCTCTTCTTTTGAAGGATGAAGGTGATCTAGGTGTTGATCTTCTGGACAATAGAAGATTAGAACCGTTGATAGAGATGAAACCCGAGCTTGGTGACAAATTGCTCAAGATTTTCAACAATATGGAAGGTGAATCGATACAAAAACTCAAGGAGACAAAGCTCATATTGGAGAATACGCCATCAGATAAACTTGATTGGATTCCAAGATTTGTGGATAGATTGAATGAAAGGGTAAAGAAGTACAAAGGAGAAGATGATAACCCTAAAAAAAGAAAACTGGAAAGTTAACTCTAATGGAGGATTATATCATATTTATGTCTTTTTAGCAATATGTGTAGTCATTAGCAAGTCATTAGCAAGTCATTAGAATATCTATTCGGCAATTGTTTCGATCCTAATTGGGTCATCTTTCTCCTTCTTTGTCATATCCAACAGCAGATCCAATATGTTCAACACAATGAGATAGAAGACTCTTAAAAGTCTGGTTGGTATGAAGCTGATCACGGCCCAGATAGATCTATGGATGACCAGAGGGATGCCCAAGAACAACCAAATCAACTGATCCAAAGGGTTATCAGTGTTCAAGGTCAATTCATTCAAGGTGTGCTCATCAAATTCATTATTGGTTTGAATGAAAGGTTCCAAAACGGGGAACATCTGACTCAACTTCATCCAAGGTGTTTGCGATAGGGCCTTGGAGTATTGTTCAATGGGATATTTGGGTCCATTGTCATCTTGAATATATGATGGATGCTTAGAGATAGAGACACCATGTAGAGAGGAGGTCTTCTCTGAATCCTCCAATGTATCAGATCTTAGAAATTCATCAAACTCCAGAGATTTAGTGTTCAACTTGAAGTTCAACTCATTTATCTCCTTTTCCAAGATCCTGAAGTGCTTTGAGGTTAGAAAGGTCATATCGTTCTCGATCGTGAGCTTGTTCTTTGAATAGATGATATCCACTTTCGCTCTTGTGTCATTCATCTGATTCTCGATCTTTTCCAATCTCGTAATAATCTCATTTGTCCCGTCAATTTCCAAGAAGGTTTGTTCTTGCGCCACAGAACCGTGGATCAACTTCTCAGCCTTTGATTCAATCGACGCAGTGGATTTTTGTACATGTTCGCTTATCTGAATCACCACTCTGAGTAACCCACAACTGACAAACACTCCGATATTCAAATCTGAAAGGATCTGTCTCTTTGTATCCAGTGAACCGATGGTGATGTGATCACGAGAGATGAAGAGAATCAACCAACAAATAAAAGGATTCATAATACACAATGACAATGAGACCACGTGCTGCCAATTCAATATCTTGAGGCTCTCGTGTGTGGTCTTCTTTATTTGTTCATCCGTGTTTGATTCTAGGATGGATTTCAATTTCAACTTCAGATCATTTATCTGAATATACCACTTCCATGGCCAATCCAACAAGAACTTCACTATCCAACAGAGTATCAAGATAGAGAGCAACCCAATAACGATATCAGAAGGTTCATTTTCGGAATCACCAATCTTGAAAGGGCCAATCTGGATAACCTTTGGGAAGAAGATCGTTAAGATGGCAGGGGTGAAAATGATCAGGATAGGCAAGTATTTGGCCAAGTAGCGATAGTGTAATTGCACTTCGGAAGTGTATCTGGTCTCGATGGATCGCTCACTCTGTATGTCGATATCATGTATGGATCCGTTAGGCGTATGATAGTGTGAGTTCTCCAAGAATGATTCGATCGGGTCAAGCATTGTTGAATGTCTTCTTTGTAGTGGCATGTGAGGAATCTGTATCCTTCAATAAGCCAATTCCCTGTTAGAATTCCGATTACAGAAGTAAGCGATACCACTGTGAGAAACACGCCAACTATGACCACGTTCCTCACCATCAAAAAGAGGTAAATCTTTCGTTTGTGTCAAAAGCTGCCAAAATCTGGAGATCTGAGGGCTTCTTGTCATATATCACGTGATCACTACCATCACTTCTTAGGGCTTACTGGAACATCCTCACACCACCAGACTGCTTTATCTGTTTTCGGTAAATTTCGCGGTATTCCTGCATGCCTGCCAAAGATCAAAATTTTCATCAAAGGCGCCCCCTCAAAGGAACATCAGAAAACAAGCAAATTACAAGGAAATTATATCAAAATGGTATGTTTGGGATAAAATGAAAGGTCCATAGGAAAGACATGCAGTGGTATTATCATATGAGTGGATTTTAAGTCGGATACCCATGCGAATTGGTCGATTCAGAGGCATTTTTCACACAGTTCAGCACCGAGTTTGAGAAATCCATCATCCAACAATGGCCAGGACTTGGGACCATCATAAATCGCTTAGAAAAAGCAAAGGAGTTCTCATGAGCACACAGGAATGAATGTACAATGCAATCGATGAATTTTACACTGTTGGTCCAGGGGGAACCCTTGCAAAAAAATTCTTGTGTGCTGCTTCTATGGACCTTAATATGGCTGGAACCTACCTTCCTCTTCACACCGAAAAGCAATACTAACGAATGACAAATAGGTTTTAGTTCAAGATTTGTTGCACCCATCTGCTGCCTCTGAGGCCAAGAAGCACAAGCTCAAGACTTTGGTTCAATCTCCAAGATCCTACTTCATGGATGTCAAGTGTCCAGGTTGTTTGAACATCACCACTGTTTTCTCCCATGCTCAAACTGCCGTCTCTTGTGACTCCTGTGCCACCATTTTGACCACACCAACAGGTGGTAAGGCCAAGTTGACTGAGGGTTCCTCCTTCAGAAGAAAATAAGTATATCACAGCACAGTATGAGGGTATTTTTGAACGGGGAAGGTGATTCCTATAAAAAGAGAAAGAGATGAAGGTGTTGATTATGGGTGATTTGAGGAGCTGAAGAAGCTGGTGATTACGATTTGTCACTAGCTGTTTCAGGCTGTGTGAGAAATGTTAGCTCACAATTACGACTTGTATTTTTAGTACTGACAGAACAAAAACTTGCTGTAAAAAGCTGGAGTAAAAAAATGGGATAATCATGAGAATTTGTAGTGTGGTAATATCGCTTTCTCTCTTTCGATAGAGCCCAAACAATACCTAACTCCCCTATCTTGCGGGTCTAAAATTCAATTTTTGTGTCAAACTCATAAAGATAAACAATACTGTTGCCCGCACCGTGTTTGTTTATCTTCCGGGCGTCTCAGAATTTTGTGGTTGTCTTTTGCCCCTGTTTCAAAACAACAGAAACAAACAAAGCAGATTCGATTACTACAACAGTCAGCTACAGCTACACTCACTATATATCCACCATGTTCCCATTCAGCCTTTTCTTCAAGAAGTCGGAGACTGTGGAGGCTGAAGCTACGAGCCCAAAGAAGTTGACACCGGAGAGCCGCGTTATTGCCATCTCAAACGCTGATGATTTCGTGTCGGTGGATCTCAAGAAGTTGAGCTACGCGGAGGTGGCTGCTCTCCCGCCATTGCACAGGTCTGAGAAGCCCGTGTGCGTTTCTGGTAAGCAAATCTTGCGCGTTGTCGATGACACGGTGTTGGAGAAGGATGTCACGGACGTTCAAATGGCTGAGACCGTTGCCCATAACGCGCTGTTGAGCGTTGCCTCCATGATTGAGGATGAGGAGGATGACTTTGGGCTCTACAATGAGAAGAGCAACAGACTGTCAAAGAAGAAGTTGAAGAGGTTGAACAAGAAGGGCAAGGGTCAAAAGTGATGTTTGTTGAAATCTGATGCTGTCAATTGCACCCCCTCCCTTGGTGTGCTGTGTGGTATTTCCCTCCTATTTCATCTACTACAACTATTGCTGGTAATGCTTCCATCTCATGCTGGTAATTCCATAAACATTGGTGCTGTATTTATTCAACGATCTGGTCATCCTTAATAAACAATACTATCAACCATTTTATCCCATGTTTCCTAGAGATCCAAATTGTCGACAGTATGGGACTTGAATTTCCTGCCCGATCTATCAGCACTTCTGTATTGAAACCTCGAACCGATGATCGAGAACTCAAGGTAATTCTCGTCATTATCGTCAACCTCCTCTGAATCAATATCGTACAATGGAATGACGAAGTTGAACACTGTCCCCTTCTTCTCAAGCATTTTTATTCCACCACGCTGTTCCACAATGATGAAGAAGTTCTTGGAATCCCATATGACAACACCTGACTTGTTCAAAAGGTGTTTATTCTTCGCCTTCAGCACATTTAGGAAACAGCCGTTGAAATCAGCACTGGACAATTTCGCCAGTACCTGTTGATTCAGCAATCTATCCACGTTCTCTTTCGTAACACCCAATAGGTCTTGCATGTACTGGATCCATAGCTTGTTCAACTGTAGGAAATCTTCAAGTTTCGGGATTTGCTTATACTCTTTCAGCTTGGTTCTATCCACTTCTTGGCCTTGTTTCTTCAACTGTGCCAGTCTATGCTGAAGCATCCTCTGTGCATGCATACTCTTCTTGATATATCTTTTAAACACAAACTTCGTCTGATCATTACGCTGTTGCAGCTTATAAGTGGTCTTCTTCTCCCTGATTGCAGTTAACAGGGCCTTATCCTTCTTCTGTTCAGCCTCTGTAGGGCGCAATGACAGAGTTGGCTTGTCGTTTATCGCATACCTCTGCTGTAGCAGCTCAATCACCTTATGCGAGTCGTATGATCTGGCAAGCAGCTGTGCCTCCAGCGGGAATTTTCTGTCCATGTTTCGCTGTTGACGTTGATGTTGATGTTTTCTTGATCGTTGATGAGGAAGAAAGTGAAATTTTTCTTGAGCATTCAAATAACAAGAAAGACGATAGAACAAAATGAAAAAAATGTTCAAATTCATACGGCCATCGGTACTACCAAAGAACTTCGGAGGCACAAGATGGAACTCTACAAAACCCCCGCTTCCTTTCAGCGAAGAAGCTCTCCGAGGAGATGACCAGTACAGCGAGATCAACAACTTCTACTCAGACATGTTTACACAGATTCCAGCATCGACACAGATGAAACCGGATAACCCGGTGGATGAGCTGGCAGAGCTGAATGCTGAGATGAATGAACTATATGGCCTAAATTGCTCACGTACCCTCTTATCCCAAATCCAGGAGAACACTCCAAAGATCTTCATCTCATCGCATACAAGCCCATATCATAACCTTGCACTAGAGGAATACATCTTCCAAAACACACCAAAGGACCAACAATTTCATGCTCACAGACTTATATTCTATACAAATTCTCCCTGTGTCGTCATTGGTAAGAACCAGAACCCTTGGAAGGAGGCTAACGTCCCACTATTGAACTCTTTACAGATCCCATTATTGAGAAGAAGGTCTGGTGGCGGTACTGTGGTTCATGACTTGAAGAATGTTAACTACAGCTATATCACTACAAGAGACAGTTTCAACAGATCATATTTTGGCAAGCTCATTGTGGATCAGATCAATAAGAGTGGACTGGCTCAGTTGAAACAGAACGAAAGAGGTGATATCACAACGATAGAAGGTAAGAAAGTCTCTGGAAGTGCTTACAAAGTCTCAAAGGGAATGAGTTATCATCATGGTACTATGCTTCTGAACTCCAACTTAGAGGTACTGAGAAGCCTGTTGAATACCAAACAAAGGCACGGAGTGGTTGAGTTCAGATGTAATAGTGTTGACAGCGTTCCAGCTCCAGTAACCAATATCGGTATTGAGAACGAAGACTTCATCAATGCAGTTTCTGATGGATTCATTGACTTGTATCCGAACCTTGATCTTATTGAAGTGGATGAACTGCCTGAAGAGGTCTTATCAATAGCACAAGAATTAGAGGAGTGGGATTGGAGGTTCGGTAACACGCCAAAGTTTGAGATGGATATTCAGTGTAAGGATTTCAAGATCACATTCATGGTGGAGAAGGGCTGTCTCAAAGACTTCAAAGTGGATAAGGATGAGTCCCAATTCAAATTCTTGAGACAGGTGCTAGAAAACGGTGAGAAGATCCAGTTCAAAGGCGAAGCAATATCGGGATTTATTATCGATGATGACATTTCTGGGTTCATCGGTGATTACATAGACGGTTCGAATTAGATATACGTGCACTTGATTATATACAGAGGAGGATTTTTACTTCTCCCATGATGGCACAATACTCTTACCGATATCCACGTAGTCAACTAGATCCTTCGTTCTGACATTTGGCTTTGTCCAAAATATTCTAAACTCGCTATCAACAAGTCCCAAACTCCCACTCGATCTTTGGAAATACCAACCGTTGACAGGATTTACCTTCTTAGATCTCCAGAGTAAGTTATCCTTATACTCTCTTTTCAAGAGGTTAAAGATCATATCTGCAACTCCCAATGACCCCTGTGCATTTCTTGAGATAGCAAATTTATCCAAGTACGGTATTATGGCACCAGATGAAGCCTTCTCATTGGTGATGATGGCAATACCGTCATAGTCACCAACAATAATTATTTGGTTCAATACTGGTTCCACTCTTGCAAGGAAATGTTCCAAATCTAATGATCTTTTGAAAGAATCATCAATTAGCGCTTTAAACTTCACCATATCCAACTCCTTGAAAGATCTGCATTGAAGCACATTGAGACCTTTCTTAATGATGCTGGTTCTTGATACCTTGTTCGTGATGAATTCCTTATTGGCATACTTTGTAGTTGGCAATGAAGATGAAACAATGGACCTATCCGTAAGAATGTTATATATGATTGGATTCATGTTCAAGTTCTCATTGGCGATGGTCAGAGTTGTGATAATACCAGTTAGATCCGCATAGTTAACACTAGTGAGGATTTGCTTCATAGATGCAACGTTGGATGAGTGTATTCCACGCTCATAGATCGATAAATGACCGATATTCAACTCTGACTGAATTCTATCATACTCTTGTTCTAAGTTGATAAAGACATGTGAATTGTTTGATCTCTCGATACTTGGAATACCACCCAGCTTGTCTATAAAGATCATCTTTTCCACCGTGAGCTCCACACCTTGGATGTTATGGAGTTCAGGGATCAAGTTCGATAAATACTCTGTAGAGTTTATGATCCATTGCTTGGACTTTGTTGTATCAAAGACATATGGGAAGATGACTGGGATATGACTATCCATCAGTGAGTGAATGATCTGCGTTGGCGGGTCAAGTGATAACCTATCATCAGTGACAGAGAAAAGTGATCTCACAGGGGTCAATTTAATGCTCTTATTGGACAGACATCTGTTTAAATGATTGAACTGGTTGAAGATGAAGTTATCAATCTTTGTAAAGTTGAAGTCCACTTTCCCAGAGAGGAAATCAGGATCCAGGAGTATAACAGGGGATGCACCTAATCTCTTCATATAGTCCAGTGTGGAACTGAATTTCTTCAACTCTTCTTCATTATACTCCTGAACATTACCTCTCAGCTTGATCAAGGCCAATCTGTAAGGACCTTTAAACTCGTCCGTAGATTCGTTGAAAGTCGAATATTTGTCCAAATAAAAGCGTGTTTCTCTTCTAGTAGTAGTCAGCTTCAATATGCTCAGCACAAGCTCCTTGTTCTCATTGGATCTCTTCTTTAAGTTGGATTCAAATGGTCTTCTTAAAGAGTATGATCTCGCTAAAAAGCGGCCAAATCGGCTAGAAATGTGAAGAAAATTCATATATGTGGTCAAGACGTGGTGGAAGTACTGTCACAGTCCAACAGCCTTGATGGGCTCCTTAATCGTCAGTAATAATGTGTGTCTCTTTTTCACTGATCTCCATGGGGAAAAGTCCCGCACTTAAAACTGACCGAAAATTTCGGCCTCGAGAACCGCAAAACGCGTCGAGACTTCCGCTCTGGATCTTATCAATACTTGTAATTCTAGGAATACTGCCCCATATTTAGAGCATTCTTGGCCATTCCACTGATTCTGCGCCCTTTAATGTCCCTGCCTGAGACTTTGAAGCACGGTTTAACTCCCCAGGAAGTACAGTTCCTCACTGAGAATGAAACCATCACGATACTTCCCAGATACACGCTAAAAGGATTAGACCTGATTACTGTGAGTGATTTGTTATATTTGCTTGCATTTTAGCTGTTTACTAACAAGTGTGAAAGACTGATATACCGAATATCAGGGCTATGCATAGGATGGAAGTTCCGCTTTGGTTTGCCCTAATTTTGAAATCTCAGAGGAAGTGTTCATTAGTGCCACCACACTGGTTGAATTGCAAATCATTAAATGACTTCTACCAGTTTGAAGTTGCTGAGACCGAACAGTTTGCGAAGCTCCCATCCAACTGGCTTGAGTTGTCCAAGATCTTCTTTGATAGGGCTCCAGATGACGTCAATGATGAGATCTACAAGTTGAAATCCTTAATACAAGATTTGAAAGAGATCAGAATGATCAAAGTGAAGAAAGGTTTGAAACTGATCAACGAATCTCATTTGCAACTAGATGGTTTATCGTTGATGGAGATAAATGAGATTAGACCCTTTGTTGTGGAAGTGATGGCCAAATTGACCAAGCTGAATAAATCTGTTAAACAAGCTGAACAAGAAGAGCAATTTGTACAGGATGATATGGATGATGATGACGATGACGGTTACTGATCTTTTCATTATCTCATATCTAGCAGGATGTAACATTGTGTGAGGTCCATCAATGGGTTCGGTGTACGGTCCTGCAGCACCAATGTCATTTAGATAGCAACTAATTTGGTCCAGTTGATCTTTCTGTATGCCACTTCTTATCAGTCAGTTATTCAAAATCGTCAAAATCATTGTTTGACTGATTAAATTGTTGCCGTGTTCGCTTTGAATTCTCAGTTTGAGCTCGGTCGATCAGATACAACCATGGACTTTGAAATACGATCAGTCAACCTCAATTCACCTCAACTGATTCATAGCGCCATACAAACATTATGTATCTCTTGCATGCTCAACCAAAGAGCGCAAGTGTCCACACTGTGATGGACCATTAACACTGCATAAAAAATTGTTGGCTAAATCGTAGTATAATGACATGCAGCACATACAGAAGAGACACTAAAAAAAACAAGAAGAAATTATGTGAATTATAAAACAACGCAGGATAGAATTACCCTGATATTAAGATAAAAATAAGTGTGGATAGAAGAAAAGAACCACAGTGTGTAGCCAGAGAGCTCATTTTAGAGGCCCAATTCAGGTTTTTGGTATCATATATAAAGAGAGGGAAGGAGAATATGTTTATAGAACACATGATATCCTCTCCTTAAGCCGTAGAGATGGTTGGAACACCAGTTCTTGGGGCTCTCTTGGAACCAAAAGCACCACCAGTGATCAAAGAAACAACAGAGAGACTGCCAGACACCAAAAAGACAAAGAACGAGAAGAAGAGGAAAGCGGTGGAAGCTTGTGCTTTTCTGCATCTGTCAGTGGAACCTTGGGTGATACTGTTGTTGTCCAAGTATTCTTGGTTGGTACAAGAGTGCACTCTAATACCGACAGCAAGCGCACAGCCAGCGGCAAATGTGAACACCACGTTGAGGAAGTCCAAAGTGGCAAGGATTACTGGCCATGCGAGGAACTCCACAAAGTTGGCAACCAATCCATAGAAGGAAGATGTAACAAGACCAAAGACAGAGGCAAAGAGTGCAAAGTTGACTCTTGAGCTACCATGGTCTTGACCCTGAATGAGGGAACCGGTCAAACCGAGAATGATGACGAGGAAGACAAAGTTGATAGCTCTAAGGACGGAATCGGCGACAGGGAGCATTGTATATGGGGTTCAATGTGTATGAAAATGTATTAAATAGTAGGTGAAACTTTCAGGGGGGCGGCAGCCTCCCTCTTATTTAAATACCCTAACCGGACGGCAAATGGCAAGTGGGTTGCATATGCAGCGAGGTTAGACAGCAAGCAAAGGGAAAAGACCAAGAACAACGGCGAAAACACGGGCGGAAGTGACAGGGAAAGAGAGAATCCAAAGTATCAAGGGTCAGAAGGTTCTGTATATATACCACAATGTGACATGCAACCATTCCATTCTTCCTGTCGCCATCTAATTACTTGTTGGGAGGATTTTATGTCACCATCAACAACCGTTGTCATGGCAACCTGGGACGCACCATCCCCAATCTGGAAGTCTTTGTTTACCAAAGTGGACTTGTGTTGCCGGATTGGGAATAAAGTATACACATATGAATATTCATATTCTGAATTTGCAGAACGCTTAAGCGAGTATATGGGGAAGAAGAAGAAATAACTCTGAGATGTGTTGTAGCAGGCTGTATATGGTGTTCATAATATACATGTAGCTTCTTTCTGCATGGTTTCCCCCAATTGAGGTTCATTCCTTCGTTTAAAGGTTCCCACTGACAGAATTGGGTCACAATCTGATAGACTAGGTGCAATTGACCTGTTAAGAGTATCTCGTATGTTTCCAGGTTTGCTAGCTACGTATTGTCACTGCAATTATATTGCACAGTACGCTCAATGAAACTCTACACTGGTCCTTGATCACTTCTAGAAACAAACTTTTCACCCTTGTAAGCCGAAGTAGAAGAATTTCAGTATAGTGGAAACCTTGAGCAAGCCAACTTTGAGGAAAAACATCATGTTAGGGCCTATCTGGTATTTTCTCGAGGTGAGTAGTATTGCAATTTGTGAGATCCTCGCAATGGTCCATCGTCTTGGCTTCTTTGTTCAACTGCACAAACTGCAGAAGGTGTGGCGATTGTGAGACCCTTTGGTAAGGCGTAAGGTCATGCTCTCTGGTCCTTTCTAGGCAGTGCACTTTAAAGAAATCGTAGAGGGAGAACTTCAAAAGGATTTCAACAGATACAAGCCATTCTGGATCGCTCACTTAGTGAACAAGGACATCATCTAAGGTGCTTGTTCTTCATACACTGTGGTCGTGTAGGTTTCATCATCATGCTTCTATCTCACCAAGGGCTCAGCTGGTAGACCTGCTCTCTTTCCTATATCTCAGCTTCATCTAAGGTAAACCATCATATTTATTATGAGAGCTGGTAAAACAAAGAGCCAGTTCACTTGCCCACTGCTAATGCTCAACAAAGCTCAGATCTCCTTGTGAAGTTGCCCTGACATAAGAGAGCAGCTACTTGCATGGTTGAACAGGAAAATCAAAATCGAACTATTATCTTAGCATCTTGTCAAGCTTGACATCGTGGGAAGTGTAGTTGCTTGAGGAACTCTTGTAGTTACAACAACTGATAACTATCTGGCAGATTACAAGTTACAACTATCGTCAACGGCTTTATCATGGGTCATTTCTTGTTATAATGAATTCTTCTGGTTTAGATCTGATTCTGTCAATAGAAACCCAGGGAAAGCAAGAGAATCCAAATGTCTAAATCTTCGAAAAGGTACATGGTTCGCTATATCTGGGAATATATTCACATAAATAGCCTAAAATGAGGAATGTCTTAACTTCGTCATTTCTCATGATCTCAATCAGTCGGTTTATTCATAAAAGGTAGCAAAATAAGAACTCACATTAGTCCTAAACAACTGTCGACACCTAAGTTTGACATTCAGTTGCCTAAAATATACCATTTTACCGGCCACAACCAGAAAATTTTCAGTCTTCAGTTCCAACATCATGTCCATTTCACCCCTTTCAGAAGCTGATCATTTCGTTAAGCAGCCCGTGCGCTCTAGCAACCAAAAATGCGTCAGACATTGAACTTCCAAACACTTCACGAGTTGAGAAGCTCTGAGAGTGCTGAATAGTGTCGAAAATGTCATCTGGGATTATCAATGACGCTCTACAGGATAACCTGGAGTACTTGGAGGCACAAACAAATGCTATCTTGGACGAGCTTGCCCAATTAAGGCTTTTCAACGCAGATCTCATCACGAGTACTGAAGAAGTCAATATCATACAGTATACATTCGCCGATTTGTCTAATGTTGTGATGCAATTGAAGAAACAGAAAACCACCGGATCTAACTTTGACCTGAATAACAAGTTCTTGGACTTAAGAAAGATTTCATCCCTACTGAGGCCGTTCAAAGATGGTTCTCTGACGCCACAAACATTAACACCACAAGAATCTCAACTCGCCTCCAGATTGGAGAGCTTGATACTTCAATATTCCCTCGTCTCCATATATCAGATCACTTTGACAAGCTTGTTGAGATCTACTGCACCTCTTAGCGATGAACTGTTTTATTGGGAAGTGATATCGGCATCATCTTGGAGGAAAGTTCTATTCTGTCT
This sequence comes from Williopsis suaveolens, assembly GCA_003708225.3. Classification (NCBI taxonomy): domain Eukaryota; kingdom Fungi; phylum Ascomycota; class Saccharomycetes; order Phaffomycetales; family Wickerhamomycetaceae; genus Williopsis; species Williopsis suaveolens. The sequence goes on along the minus strand of PPNS03000037.1, from coordinate 14,689 downwards.
ACAAACAACGCCACAGAGGATCGCACAGCTGGTTAATTCGGTGATTGCGGATTTCCATGATGCTTCCAAACCTAACCTGGAAGCTATGAATGTCACGGTCCCAAGTTATATCGGTCCTCGATGGGAATCGACATATAAATTCTTCATTCATTATCAGAGATTGATAACTGATTCACTTTACAACAATATCTTGGCAAATAATATTCGTGGAGTATACAAGTTCATCGGTACACATTCATGGAGATGGGATAAGAACATCAATCCCGTACGTTTTGCTAAAGTTATGCTCGGTGCCCCATTCTTGTCTGTTTTCGAAGAGGTCCACCGGAAGAAGCATCAAGTCTATGAGCTTCAAGCACAGAATGCTAAGAACTTGGGTCTACTCTTGGCGAATTTACCAAACCTAGGGGAGATTGGCAATAACGAACACAAGATCACACAGAGCCTCTCTCTCTTGCAAGCTGCCATCAAAAGTTCAAATGAAAAGACCGAAGATCCATTCCAATTGATTAATCAGATCATCAGCGAACAGCTGCCAGATGCCTTACATGAATGGAAAGCTCAACTTTCTAAATCCAGAAGACCTTTATTTCTTACTCGTTACTGGCCTTCTTTACTCTTGACACTACTCTATGGTCCTTCTACCGTGATGTCGATCCTCACGAACCGAGATGCTATTGTTGAATTCATCCAGACCAACCTTGTGGACACAGTAACGGGGATGTGGAATAACTGGATCTTGAAGCCAGCTGTGAATATCCTAAGCACTATTCGCCATGATGATCAATCTGAGATTAGTATCATGTCACAACACTCCTTGGACTCGGACCTTGAATCTTTAAAGAGAATGGTTATAGACTACACTGTGGAGAATACACCGGAGTACAAGCATCTATCATTTGGACAACTAGAGGAAGTTAAGCGCGAGCTGAACTCTATGGTTTCAAGCGGAGACTTGACACCGATGATGAAAGGCTACGAAGAAGACATCAAGAGACCGGTGAAAAACCTGATTCGTGGTTCTTTGCCTCGTGCTCTTTTGATTCAGTTACAGAAGACTAAAGTTGATGGAGCTGTAGCTATCAGTGGTATCGATAAACTGCTAAAATCTCAAGAGCTCGTATTTGGTATCGTTGCTGCTTCTCCAAGTCTGCTCATTATTGTGTATTTGTTCAAAGCTTTGAACTCTTATTTACAAAAGGGTTATGTCTCTAGAAACAGTGGTGTGAGAAGACTGATTGTTTCCAAGAATTTAAACAACATTGAGAGATTGTTGTCTTCATCTCAGGAAGCAGTGGGTGAGGAGCTCCATTATATCAACGGTATGCTATTGTTAGAGATCATCTCATTGAGAAACTCTGGATTGACCATAGTGCCAAAAGTCAGACGTTCAGAATGGGTTAGAGACATCAATGACCTAGCTGATAACAAAGCGTCTATCCAAATGAGATTAAACACTGTGACGAGAATCTATCATGTTTATAGCGCTTTCTTTTAGAAGATACATAGCAAGCTAATACAAAAGAATCTTATATTTATCGTACAGTGTGAAAGACATATAGAGCTTAGAAGATGGAATTCACAATATCAGACCCAATAGTGGCACCAGCACCAAAGATGGCGGCATTACCCAACTTGGAGCCAAATTTTCTCAGGTGACTCTGATCCTGGTGTCCCTCTTGTTGCACAACAACCTGTTGTGGTGGAGCAGCCTGTTGCTGTTGGTATGGTGGCTGTGCGGAGTACCCCTGTTGTGGATATTGGTTGTTGTACTGTGGTTGGAACTGTGGTTGTGGGCCTTGGTTATACAACTGTTGTTGCGATGGAGAATATTGCATCTGTGATTGATCATAGGAAGGTGCCGGTAGCTGTTGCGATGGTGATCTGATCTCTAACCTCTTCACATAGTTCGATGGGAACATACCTTCACGGCCATTACAGGAACCTTTCCACCAGTCAGGGGAAGTATGTTCAATCACTCTCACCTTATCACCAACGCATAACTCGAGGTCCTCCGGCTGTTGTGGCTTGTAGTCATAGAGAGCTTCAACAAATTCCTCAGCGGACTTCTGTGGCGGTCTCTCACCTGGTCTTTTCTCGACTGGCTGCTTCTCTTGCTTCACCACCGACGAAGAAACGGTGTTGAATTCTATAGGAGGAGCGCCTGCCTGGTAACGTTCAGGCAGCTTAGAAACCACTTGGTTGTAGAAGTCTTCAGAGATGACTTCTGAATCACGAAGAAACTCGAGCTCCTATCATTGGATACCTGTTAGCAAAAAGGGGACAACCACGGAAGGAAATGCAACGGCACATACGGTCTTTAGAGTCGAGATCGAACGGTTCACAAGAGCAGCAGACATTGTATGACTCAATAATCCTTCAGTGGTGTTGTGTAAGTGGTGGCGCAGTTGGATAAGAACTGAATTCATGGAGAGACGTTTCGATGAAGACAGGGGAAAGTAGACTTCCTAATCAGGAAGGTTTAAAAAGGAACATTGCATTATAGATGTCAGAGTATGGAAGCCATGATGGAATAAGAAGTAACAACGTTGAAGAGTATCTGTGCCACTCCAGCACACAAGGGGATCCATGTAGACATGGCAAATAGACCGGCGCTGTAGATAGCTGCTGCCCTAATATTGGCCAGTTAGTATCAAACCTTCATGATGAATATAAACCGATGAATACTCACACTAATCCCACAACTGACCCTGAGAGAAGCGCTTGCACTAGTCCAAGTAACAAATACGCTAGGGGTATCCATATGGTCTTTGTGAACTTGCCTCTGTGCACGACACAGGCCCATGTTCCTGCTGCCCCATAAAACACAGCAAAAAATATCAAAGTCCAGAACACAGTGAATCTCCAGATGTCTTTCATATAATACAGGAATGACAAGGTATACTGTTCGTTATCCACTGGCCAATACAATGAAGGGAAAGGGGGTACCGTGTAGCCAACTGGGACATCAGCGATAGTGATGAATGCCTCGGACCTTATGACGTTGTTAGTTTCAGACCAGAGAATGGGAGGCGGTAAAGTGTCGAAGAAGAGGAAAAACTTACACCATAGTACATGTGCTCGTCTAGACTCGCCACAGAAGTTTTTGTGGTGTCCTTCGAAAGTGGTGAAGTGTTATGTCTCAACTGTGCTCTTCTGTTTTGATTTTAGTTTTATTTCTGGGCCACCTAACCGCTCACGGTTCAGTGCAAGTTACAGCATCTTCAAGCAGAAACATATACTTGCCATATAACGTATATAAAATGGGAAACCAGTCCCTATAACTCCTCAATAGGACATCAGTGGCACAAGGACAACATGAATTTAGCGATTCCACTCCTCGAGTTCTTCCTCATTCTCAACTGGTCTTTCGGCCAACGGGGTGATTCTGTAACAGTGACGAGCATCATTAGAATCCCAGTCTAAAGTAGCAGAGTGTAAGACAACTCTGTTATCCCAAACAACCACAGTACCAGGCTCATACTTTGCCCTGATTTGCAAATCGTGGGAGTGGTTCACATGGTCGAACAACAGCTTCAATATGGCTTCAGATTCCTCCCTCTTCAAGCCGTCAATTTCCTCGATGAAACCTGGGACAAACAATGCCTTCTCCTTCGTCACTGGATGGATACGAACCAGTGGGTGTAGAGTGGTCGAAGGTGGTCTTCTCTCAATCCCGCCGCCTGTTCTTGAAGCTGCTGCTTGTCTCTCAGAGCTATGGACAGCCTTCAACCCAGAGATGATCTTCTGGAAAGTTGGAGAAAGACGCTTATAAGCTTCAACACTGTCACTGAAGACCGTATCTCCACCTGTCTCTGGGCCTTGCAAGATGGTGAAGAAAGTTGTACCAGCTGGGTACTTCTCAAATGTAATGTCACTGTGCCAGCCTCTCAGAGACAACGTATTCTTAAACTTACTGTTGTACTCATCGTTATGCTTTCTGCGATACACGATATGGAACTGGGGATACTTCTCTGGTGCACCAGAAGAAGGATGGATGTGCAATGGGCCGAAATAAGAACCAAACTGTCTGTTGAATTCGAGACCTTTATCCTTCAAGTCTTGGTTTCTGAATACTACAACACCACGTTGAGCAACGTACAATGCCAAATCATTCTTAGCAGCATCATCAAATTGAGAAAGTTGGATACCATTAATCTCAGTACCAAGTTTTGGAGTCAGGTCCTTGACGCTGATCTGATCTTTCTTGTCAGATGGGAACAAGTTTCTCAACTGAGCATCAGCAAGGAATCCACGATCGCTGAAAGATCTGTTAAAGTCGTCACTATATGGTTCATACTTCTCATTTGGGTCCCAGGTTGGCAACCACTCTGGATGATCAATGGTGGCGTACTCATTTTCGCTCAATTTCTTGAGACCGGTCTTCTCATCGACCCAATCTTCATCTCTGTTGAAGTGGATGCTGTAGTTTGCAGCACTTGCGGCGGCAGACGAGTATTCAGATGCTTGGCGGGTATCAGTAGTTGCAGAAGCCATTGGTAGATCTTGTGGATATAGTGAGAAGCAGGACCTAGATACCTTTTCCGAATTGTGAGAATTTGGTGGTGTACTTATACCAGCTCGATATGCGACATGTATTCACTGTGAAGTTAGTATGAATAACCACACGTCGTGGCTTCCAAAGCTACGCCATTGTTAAGAATAACATACTGCGTAGCTACTGGTCTTTATCACTTAGCTTTCGTCATATTATGTCACTTTTAACCTTAATTGTGGAGTTTCTAAAATAAAGGAGGCGCTTTGCATCATCATGCTGGATGGATCACTGGTAAAGCCACAGAGAGTAGCCACATTATCACCAGGCACGGAGAAACGGCGAATGGAAACATTAGCGCCAGCCTACCAAGTTGGGTTTATAGCCGTGGCGTAAAGGTCTGATATCTACAGCCTCAAGATTGAAGATCGTAGTGGCGCCCCAATGACTGACTGCCACAGTGGCAAAGGCCAGCGTCTCTGGCCCATTTGTACGCCACGGCCACCACCTACAGGTAAGAATTCAAACCTTAGTGAACAGCATTGCAATCATACGATTACAATTCACTAGACACGTAACTAAAATAGTAAAATTAAAAATATGATAAGGCAATAGATTTGGTGCAATTCCCAATGCGACATGAAACAAATTAAAATTTGAACTAGAATGCCCAACAGTCAACTGTGATGATGCATCAGAACAATAACAAGAAATGGTAAACAAACAAGGAAAGCTCGAAAGCGATAGAAAAAAACGAGATGGACGTTGCGCTGGTGAAATTAGTCGATAGTAGTGGTAATGGCTCTCTCTGAAGTAATGCTGACGTCACCATGACAAGTGTCATACCAGGAAGTAACACCAACTGTAGTAACAACAAGGACAGAGTTAGCACCACTGAAAGTCATCGACCCACCAGTATTGGTGACTGCAGCTGGTGTTTCACAGGAGACTGATTGAGCTGCTATAATGTCAGTCTGTCGTGAGCTTTTGAGGAAAGAAGTTTGGTGCTTCTGGATGTGTGTAGAGAAAATGGGGACATACCGCTGGAACCAGAGATGAAAGCGACTAGTGGGAGCAAGACAAAGAGTTTCATCTTATGGGATATTGAATATGTGCAAGATATATATATATATTCGATATAATTGTCTTCAGGCACATTTGAGATGGTGGATACGCCTTTATATATGCGCGAAGGCATCAATATGGTAGGTTAGTACAACTTACAGCTCGCTTCATGTTGAATTCCATTCGAAATACCCTTTTTGGACGCATCAATGAAGGCCCGAAAGTCAGGATTTTGTATTGCATAAGCGGTACTTCGTTTTGTAACCTCAAGATCTAGGATTTTGTATAGTTCGAAGTTTGAGGCATTGCTTCAATGGGCTATTGTCAAGTCCGAAAGAGGAAATTTTGGTAGCACTGCTCCCCTGGGCTGGAAATTGAGATACACCGTTTTGTTTCAGAATTTGCAAACGGTTTCATATTGAATTTGGTGAAGTTCACTGCTAAGTTGCTTCGCCATTGAACGCTTTTTGAATAATTGAAGCGTCTAGGTCTACGTTGGACGAGATTTACGCCAACACAGATCTTACGAGTGCGCCCGAGTGGCAGTTGATATCCGCTATCTAGGGTCAAACGAGATGTTAGTAGTAATTTTAAAGGAACTGAGATTAGAGTTTCCAGTTGGTGCTACTGCGCATTTAAACTTAAGATTTGAGACCGCTGTAGTCGATAGATAGAGTAGAGAGAGTCACATAATAAAATACAAGTAACACTGCGCGGCTGGAGATGAGTTTGACACAAAAAAAAACCACCCGGGAAGACGTCATAGGGGCGGGGGTTCAACTTTTGAAGAGAGGAAAACAGAGATATTGGAAGGTGGATCTCGATATACATGAAACTCATGACGCTTTTAACTTTAAGGTGCCTGGTATACTGTATACTGTATACTCTGTGCACATCATAATTCACTCGAACCGGTGAGCATTACTGCCACAACTTAGAATGCCTTGCAGCCCTAACCTTCTTACACAGACTACAGTGTTGATAAGTTATGGGAGGAAACTTACCTGCATTTCTTCTAAGACCATAGATGGGAGGATTGAAAGTGTGCGTGTGTGTGTTTTTGACCTTTAAAGCTTGCTAGAACTTCTTCTGGGCTCACCATGTCGATGTATGAAACTCGGCTGTGTTGAGAAAAGGCTTGTGTGCATCCATGTCCCCTTTGGGAACAGAGACAACTATGATCTTGGATATCTGCGCGAAGAGGCTAATTTGGGAAAGTATAATGTATATATAAAGTATATATGAAGACTTTGCAGCATACATATCGGATATCCTTGAGCAGTTGCGTATCAAACCTAATACTTACTAAACACATCATCCTCTATCAGCTCACATCTGTCCCGATTGGGATGTCTCTGTATTTTTTAATTTAGTTACCCGACTGGCTGCCAGTCGCGAATATTTAAAAAAAGAACAAAAATCCGCGCGTTGGGGCGCGGCCTGAAGCAAAGAAAAAATGCTCCCAGTGTAGGCGCGATTCAAAATCTTCGAAGCGAATCAACAACTGGGAACAACCAAACAACGGAAGGCATTTCAACTGGCCCGCCAACCAGAACATAGAAAACGTCCACACACACACACACACAGAGAGCTAACATCATATAGCTCTCTTCCATAAAGACAGAGATTACATAACCGCGCTCCTGGATTACACGTTTCAGAGCTCAATTGTGCCGTTCAACCCCCTTTGGTACCCAGAACAACAACAACAACAACGTTAAATTGATCTCGTCTTATACAGCAGGGCACTACGATTGATTATACTTAGTACTGATTCCCCTACCATCTGGATAGCACACTGGCTGAGCTGGTTCCCTCACTGTTCTGTTAAAGTTTGCTGAAATCTTTGGAGTGATTTACCCTAAGAGCTCACCCATTTTTCTCAAAGGTTCATATCCTAGTTTTGTTCCTCTCTTGGTATCCTCTCGTTCTTATCACACGTGTCGTACTTGTTTTACACAAAAAGAATCAGATATTTGATCAATGTCCACTAGAAACTTGACCGACCGTTCTCCAGTGGTGAACAGCGGTGACTCTGACGATTCAGAAACAAGAAACCCATTCTTACAGGATGAGATTACATCATTTGAAGAAACGAATAGCAGTGAAGACTCTAGTACAAATCTGACAAACAAAAAGCCATCTAAGCCATTTATCGACTACAACGGCTATTATAGCCAACAGGGATCATCCAACTCTTTACAAAGAAATGATAACTCTTCTTCAAATATCTCTGGGCTGAACCAACAGGGTATATACAACGATATATATTCCCCTCCGGAGTATGATAGATATCCCTCGATGGGTGGCTCCAGAGTTGGGTCAATGGCCACCTCAATCAACTCAAACTCAAACCTGTTGTCACACGCAAAGAAAAATTCCCTTACTTCACAGGTCTCATCGAATAACTCCGATAACTCTTCAAACCCATTCCTGATGGATGCTGATTTCAGTCCCTTTGGTGGTTACCCAGCCACTTCGTTCCCACTTCATATAGACGAGAAGGAACCAGATGATTACCTGCATAACCCTGATCCAATCGCTGATGCGTATGCCGATAAACATAGATTCCTCAACGATTTTAAAAAAATGGATAAGAGGTCCACAGGTGGTTTGATTGGTCTTTTGTTCTTGTTCCTCGGTGCCCTTGCATTGTTTGTTGTGCTTCCCGCTTTGACTTACTCTGGTGCCATCGATCATCATGAGACTGTGAACGTTTATGAAATCTTGACTTACTACGAGTATCCAACCCTTTCTGCGATCAGGTCATCTCTTGTGGATCCAGATACTCCTGCGAGTGCATACACAAGACAATCGAAGGATGGCGCTGATTGGGAACTTGTCTTTTCTGATGAGTTCAACGCCGAAGGGCGTACTTTCTACGACGGTGATGACCAATTCTGGACAGCTGTTGATATCCACTACGATGCTACAAAAGATTTGGAATGGTATGATCCAGATGCAGCAACCACGAAGAATGGTTATTTGGAATTGAGAATGGATGCGTTTGAAAACCATAACTTGTTCTACAGATCAGGGATGGTTCAATCTTGGAACAAGATGTGTTTTACCGAGGGTACTATTGAGGTGTCTGCAATGTTGCCAAACTATGGTAACGTTACTGGTTTGTGGCCAGGTATATGGACCATGGGTAACTTGGGTAGACCAGGATATTTGGCTTCTACTGACGGTGTTTGGCCATATACTTATGACTCCTGTGATGCTGGTATCACTGCAAACCAGTCTTCAAATGACGGTATCAGCTACTTGCCAGGTCAAAGATTGAGTATCTGTACTTGTGATGGAGAAGAACATCCAAATCAAGGTACTGGTAGAGGTGCTCCAGAGATTGATGCATTGGAAGCTGCTGTTGACTCTACACTAGGGGTCGGAACTGCATCTCAATCTATTCAAATCGCTCCATTTGACATTTGGTACATGCCAGACTATAACTTCATCGAGATTCATAACACTTCCATCAGCTCTATGAACACTTACGCCGGTGGTCCTTTTCAGCAAGCCATTTCCGGTATCTCTACTTTGAACACTTCTTGGTATGAATTTGGTGACTATAATGGAAACTACCAAAAGTATGGTTTCGAGTATCTCAATGATAATGATAATGGCTATTGTATGTGGTTTGTTGGCGATAATCCAACTTTCACTCTACATTCCACTGCTCTTCATCCAAATGGTAATATTGGTTGGCGAAGAATCTCCAAAGAGCCAATGAGTATCGTCATGAACTTGGGTGTCTCTAACAACTGGGCTTATATCGATTGGGCTTCTATCATGTTCCCTGCAACCATGAAGATTGACTATGTTCGTGTGTATCAACCAAAGGGTTCTACCCAGTTGACTTGTGATCCGTCTGATTTCCCAACATATGACTACATTATGAATCATAAGAATGCATACTACAATGCAAACCTCACACATTGGGAAAAGGCTGGTTATTCTACTCCAAAGAACATTTTGACAGGCAGCTGTAAAAGTTCCAAGTACAGCCTGAGCTCATAGGCTTGAAACTCTGATTATTTCTTGTTTCGCATGATTTCCCTTTTTTCACCTTTGGTTAGTTCTCATTCATCAACTGAGGTTTGATCTCTGTTTCCATCATCTTTTGCATTGTGTTGATCTTTCTCGTCCGAATGGTCTACTTTTCCTTTTCCATATGTTGTATCATTTTGTTCGGTTGCCCCATTGTTTCGTTGTTAGTCAATAGAACTACTACATTCCTCAATTTTTCCTTGTAATGCTTACATATGGTGTTTGATGTACGAGAACTCGCTTATACTTTAAGTCTACCTATTCTTGATCAGTATCCTTCTTGACGATTCCAGATTCACTCAAGAGGGCGTCGATGTCAGCCGGTTTCCACACGTGTTGATAAACCTTCCCATCACTTCCCTTGGACACAGTAGCGAATTCAATCTTTTCACTAGTGAGTGAAGTGCTATCCATAGTCTTCGAAAGCACTTTCAATGCCAATTCTGAAGCCTCTTTCAATGTGATATCACCCTTGTAGTCCTGCTTTAGCAATGTCTGCGCAGCAGCGTTGTTGGCACCGATACTGGTAGCTTTCCATCCAGAGTAATTCCCAGATGGGTTAGAGGTGTATAGTTGGAAATCGTATCTCTCGTCATAGCCAGCATAGATAAACGATACACCGAAAGGTCTCAAACCACCGTGTTGTGTGTATCCTTGTTTCACATCACAAAGACGACGCACTAAGAGTTCAACTGGAATATCCTCGTTATAAGTCTTCAAGTAATTCTGAGCTTGGACACGGGCACTGTTGATCAAGATCCCAGCGTCAGAGGTCATACCTGCAACGGCAACAGCCACATTGCTGTGATTCTTTGTTAGTAAATCATAGAGAAATAAGAGGTGACTGAATGGACTCACTCGTTTAATGTGTAGATCTTCTCAGCGGAGGTGTCCTGTTCCAACAGCTTCGATGTCACTTTACGCTCAGCGGCGAGAACGATACCATCAGACGCAAGGATACCGATACAAGTACCTGCGTGTGAGATTGCTTCCAAGGCATACTCAACCTGTTGATGTAGTGTTAGTTAATGAAGAAACAGGCGTTACAAGTACCTCAAGATGGTTGGATTCTAGCACATTCGATCATTTGCCACTGGTGACTCTTTCGAAGAATTGCGCTCGAATCAACGCTCTCTTAAGGGCTTAGACATACCTGATAGAGCCTTCCTTCAGGTGAAAAGATAGTAGTTCGACTGTCGTATCTTCTAGATCCCATTGAGTCGCTTTCTGGCTCTTTGTGCTGTGTTCCGTTCTGTATTTTGATGTGTTCGTTATAATTTGATTTTCCCTTTTGGATCTCGCGAAGCTCTGAACAGCTGCCAACATTGCCTTGACTTAAACAAAAGGCTGTGGAAGAAGCTAAAGATGTCATATGGTCTTCCTGCTAATTGGACACGTCATACTGCCCCAAGTGGTAAGTTTAATTGCCTTCTCCGTTCCTGAATTGGAGGTCTGGTTCACGAAATAACTAACAGGGCCATTACAGGGCATTTCTACTACTACAATTCTCTCACGAAGGAATCGACATATGAAAGGCCAAAGCTACCGGAGCCAGTGAAAAAGCAGTCTACAGATGGTAAGGTTCTTCCCACCTTTAAGGTGGACCTTGAGGGTACAGACTGGATACTTGTGATAACTAATGAAGGTTCACATTTCTTCCACAATACAACGACCAAGGAGTCCCATTGGGTGGTAGAAAATAAACTTCTGGCAAATGCCATGTCAATGGTTGATAGAGATACACTCATACTTCTGGTGGCGAAGGCTAGAGGGCTCAGGCTGCCCGAGATGTGTGATTCCAAAATTCGACAGCTCCTTAGTACCGGGAGAAGAATCGAGATTAAAGATATTGAACCCCCAGCGTTTCAGGCTGTTGAAGATGAACCACAGGAGGATGAAGATCAAGATTTACGCACTTCAACTGACCTTGTTGGTGGATATTCTTCAAGTGACGACTCCGATGATGAGGGAGGTGAGGTTGAGCTGGGTCAGGAACAGACCACTGAAAATCCAGTAATCCAAGTGGAGTCTGAGGATAGAGAACTGCATGAAGACATCTATGAAGAAGAAGAACGCAGTCTAGTAGTAGATGATGCCACCGCCTTCGATCAACTAGATAGTTCTGGTGATGAAAACGGGCTCAACGTCGCAGATTTAGACTCGTCTGATGCTGAAGAAGTCTCACCAGAGAAGGCAAAAGTATCATTCATTCAACTTCTCGACGACGCTCAACTCGATCCATTCAAGCCATGGGAGGTCGAATCTCTCAGAATCATCAACGATCCCCGGCTTTACTTGGTTGATGATAACAAGACAAGAAAGAAACTCTATAATGAGTGGTCTGTTGGAAGATTGCGGAACAAATTACAGCCAAATCCAGTATCCAGAGAAGATCCATTTGTTGCTTTCATGATATATTTAGAATCAAAGACGTTAGAAGGACTCTTCAGTGATTTCAAGAAGAAATGGGATAGTGAACTTGGTGCTTTTGATTTAAGTGAGCGTGAGAAGGAAAAGACATACAGAGAGTTTGTGATATTTATGAAGAAACCCCAATCTGACAGAGAGAAAATCTTTCGGAACTTCATCACCAATGCTAAAGTCTTCAAGAGGAACGTGATGAAGAGTAACAGTAAAAACTTTCTAGAAACCCTAGATCTAGCTGAGATTGAAGGGCTAGATGTTGATCAAGCATACTCTCGACTTCACTCTCTAGAATCTGAGATTGACATATCAGAGACCTTAAAATTTAATATCAAGTACTTCTTGGTAGATGTCAGGACAAGGATACGACTTCTTAGAAACATGTCTCTCGAGATGCTAGAATAACTACTTCAATGCTTTAACAATCGATCAAAAATGTAACAATAAACGTACTATAAACAGACAGAGTCGAACAAAACCGCAGTAAATGTCTGTTAGAGTAATTGAAATAGTGCAAGTGTGTGAAAAAGACTTGAAAAGAAAAATATGAAATGGGAACATGGCTCATAGATGGGTCTGTTCATGCAGTAAAGATGTAAATAAAAATGAATGTGAGAGCGAGTTTAACCTTGTTCAAAGAAAGAGATGAAGCCGCACCAGTTGCGGTCTCGATTTGTGGGATAGAACCGTTGGTACTGCTTCCACCAGTGACTGGAGCTCCTGCAGTAATGGCGCCACTTTGGACCGGTTCGGATGTGGAAGCGATGGCATTGACCACGGTGTTAGATCCAGCAGGAATAGATCTCGTAGATGACTCAGTAACAGTGAACACGTATGATGAACCATTAGAATCTGTTGCAGTGACAACTTGATGAGTAGACGCCTGTGGTTGTGAAGGAGACAAGGACGATGTTTCTGTCACTATGACAACCGTAGATGATCCATTGCCGTCAGTGGTTGTCTTGGTAACCTCAAAGTAAGTTTCAGAGGATTGCTCAAGAGGCGTGTCGATGTTGGTTCTAGTACTTGTCGTTTCAGTGATAACCAAAACAGTAGAAGACCCTTGAGCATCAGTGACAGTTCTCGTAACAACTGTAGTACCTCCGGAACTCTGTCTGTTAGCCAATGTCTCAGTAATAACTGTCATGGTTGAAGAACCATGAGCATCGGCAATAGTCTTTGCAATGAGGGTGACATCAGATGGAACAGTTGGAGTGTCACCGTTCTTGGTAATTGCAACTATACCAGTAGTGGATGAAGTACCAGTCTGCTTGATGTCGTTACCAGTAGCAGGTATCTCTGTAAATGTCACTGTTGTAACATCGCCACTCTCATCAGTGATCACGTCCGTTGTTGGGGTACAACTTTCCGTAACCGTGATTGTGTAAACATGGCCATTACTCTCCGTGACAGTCTTGGTCAAAACATTGGTTGTGGTGAACTGCTCTCTAGGACTGGACGAAACCTCACAGATAACTGTGCTCGAGACGGTACGAACCTGACTTGATCCATTTTCATCGACAGTGGTCAATTCCTTTGTCACTCCACAGAATCCTTGATTTGTAAATGAGTTGGTTGTACCAGTCTCAGTCACTGTTAAGATACTTGGAGAACCAAAAGAATCAGTACTTGTAAAAGTATAAGTGCCACTGGAAGGCTTGAGATCTGTAACCGTCAAAGGCTTTCCATCTGAAGGTGTGGAAATAACCAACGTATCAGTAACAGTCTCAACGATTCTGAGTGTACTTGTACTAATGAAGGTGATTGGAATGTCAGTGGTGATGTAGGAGACGTCATGAGATGATAAGAAATCGGAATTGTAAGATACAGAAGTCACTGTACTTGTCTGCAAACAGCGAGTCTCCACAAAGAATATCTCAGATGTTGTGTCATACCACCCAGAAATGCTACTTAAGCTATCATATTCCGGAGCCACTGTCAAAACTGTCTTTGTAGCTGTCTCGTACTGAGCAACGACACAAATAGAGGATGTAATAGTAATTCCATCAGTTGCAGTCCGTCCATCTGATGAACTGCTGGCACTGGCGGATGAGGCAACATCTGATATTGAGGATCCCATAATCAAAGATGAATCCTGAGAACTGTCAGCAGTGTGACTCGATAGCACATCCATAGTCAATGTAGTAGCGACATCAGCAATAGTAGTAGTCAAAGGCCAGTCAGAGGATGCTGAAGATGATATAACGCCAGATATGGCATCTTGAGATCCTGGTCTTGCAGAAGATGAGAATATAGAAGAATCACCCTGTTCAGAACCAATAGTCTGACCTGAAGGAACATCGACTGTAATTGTAGTAGCGACATCAGCAATAGTTGTAGTCAAAGGCCAGTCAGAGGATGCCGAAGATGATATAACGCCAGATATGGCATCTTGAGATCCTGGTCTTGCAGAAGATGAGAATATAGAAGAATCACCCTGTTCAGAACCAATAGTCTGACCTGAAGGAACATCGACTGTAATTGTAGTAGCGACATCAGCAATAGTTGTAGTCAAAGGCCAGTCAGAGGATGCCGAAGATGATATAACGCCAGATATGGCATCTTGAGATCCTGGTCTTGCAGAAGATGAGAATATAGAAGAATCACCCTGTTCAGAACCAATAGTCTGACCTGAAGGAACATCGACTGTAATTG